>PVLD010004702.1:98902-121981 GCA_004027595.1 Dinomys branickii | reverse complement strand
AAAACCCAAAGAAGATCATCATATATTAGTGAAAGGTTCAGTGCAACAAAAAGACATATTTTGAACATCTATACATTTATGCACTTATAATTTCAAAGAACATAAAGCAACAAAAGAAATATATGAAGCAAAAAGTCAGTGACTTCAATACCCAACTTTCAGTAATGAGAGAACTAGACAGAAGATCAATAAGGAAACAAAACTCAAGTCATTTTATAAACCAACAATCATATATAGGTAAGTGAGGTAGAAGGTAGCAGGCAGCTGGAGAGGCACTGAGCTCCATAGTGAGTCCAAAGCAAGAAGGCAAGCCTTGATTACATAGCAAGACCCTGTCCAAAAAAAAAAGTCAGCGAAGGTGGCACAGATTTTAATCCCAGCACTTGGGAGGCTGAGGCAGGAGGATCCTTGCGAGTTCAAGGCCAGCCTGGGCTACAAAGTGAGCTTAAGGCCAGCCTGAATTGGATTTTCAAACAGACAAAAACAACAACAAAAAAAGATAAGGTAGCTGAGTGTGCTTAGAATTGTTTCTTCAGGATGACCAGGCCTTGGTCAGATAAGCAGGAGCCTGGGGGTCAAGAGTTAGTAAGGACCGGATGGACAATTAAGCCCAGGGATGTAGGCAAGGAAATGGTTGTAAGGAAGGTGATGGATGACCAGTATGACCACTTCTGTTCTTACACATGTGGAAAACGTTTTCTCTTTCTCATTTTGTTCTTTTAATGATCCACTTATGCCAGACATGGTGGCGCAAGCCTATAATCCCAGCACTTGGGAGGCTGAGGCAGGAGGATTGCCATGAATTCAAAGGCAACCTGGACTACACATTGAGACTTTGTCTCAAAAAAAACCCACTTGTATAGGCTAGAGGCCAATATGCATGATGTACCTGCAGACATAGCTTGCTATGTTCCTCAACATCTCATAGGCCCATTTCTTGTTTAGTAAGCTTAGGTCCTATTGGTTGACCTTAGTTTGTCTCAGAATGGTTTGAGGACTGGTCATTTTTTGGAATAAAAACCAAAAAGTTTTAATCCTAACCTACTTTTGGGTCCCTTCCCAACTATTGGAAGCTATTTCTCTCTAAACACTCCTCCTGTCTACCTCCTTTGTCCTTGACTTCATTCTTTGACTTTGTGAGACACAGACGCATCTTACACTGTTACACAACTAGACCTAATAGCCATATAAGAATATTCCAACAATGGCAGAATACACATTCTTTTCAAGTGCACAGAGAACAGTGATGGTGAACCCTCAGAACTTTCAAGCCAGGGATATAGCTCAGTGGCACAGTACCCACCTGGCAAGTGCAAGGTTGTGAGTTCGATTCCTATTACAAAAAAAAATAAACAGAACTTTCAGTGATAACAGACTGCTGCGCATGCGTGCCATAGGTTCACCACTCCCTAACACAGAACATTCACCAGGACAGACCATGGGTTAGGCACAAAAACAAACAAAAATCAATATACTTAAAAAGATTGAAATTACACAAAGTATCCTCTGACTATAATGGATTGAAACTAGAAATCAGTAACAGAAGAAAACCTGGAAAATTCACAAGTATGTGGAAATTAAATGACACAACTCCTAAATAAATGAGCAAAGAAATTATAACAAATTAGAAAACACTTTGACACAAATGAAATGAATGCTGGGTGTGGTGGCACACACCTATAATTCCGCATTCAGGAAACTGAGGCAGGAGGATCAGCATGAGTCCGAGGCCAGCATGGGCTACATAAGTGAGTTCAAGGCCAACCCACATTACACAGAGACTATGTCTCAAAAAACAAATGAAAATGAAAACCTGACATATAATAAAAGTGGTGCTCAGAGGAAAAATTATAGCTATAAATGCCTACATGAAGAAAGAAGAGCTGAGTGCGGTGGCATATGCTTGTAATCCCAGTACTTGGGAGGTTGAAACAGGAGGGTCGCTGAGAGTTTGAGGCCAGCCTGGGCTACAAAGGGAGCTCAAGCCAACCTAAACTGCATAGCGAGACCTTGTTTTTTGGAAAAACAAAAACAAAGAAAAGAAAAAACAAACAAAGAAGCAAGCAAGAAAAGAAGCCTAGTATGGTGGTGCATGCTTGGTATCCTAACAGTTGGGAGGCAGAGGCAAGAGGATCACTTCAAGAGTGAGACCACCCTCCAGTCTGGACTACATAATCATGGCTTCTCAGCTAAGATCAAGTGGACTACATAGTGAGACATTGTCTTAAAAAAACCAAAAGAATAAAAATCAAAAACAAAAAAAGGAAGAAAAGGTGGCCAGGTTTGGTAGCATCCACCTGCAATCCCAGCTAACTGGAAAGTTGGAAAAAAAAATCTTGTCAATAATCATGAAAAATACTATCAAGAGAGTGAAAAGAAAACACCTCACAGAATAGGAGACAATATTTGTAAGTCATATATTTAATAAGAAACTGTATCTAGTTTATTTATTTATTTATTTTGAGACAGGGTCTTGCTATGTGGTTCGGGTTGACCTTAAACTCACTATATAGACCAGGCTGGCCTCAAACTTAAAGTGATCCTCCTGTCTCAGCCTCCTGAATGCTAGGATTAAGGTATATGCCACCATGCCCAGCTGTATCTGGGTTTTTTGTGTGTTTCTCCCAACAGAAATATTTATTGAGCATTTACTGTGTACTAGGCACAATAGAACATTCAGAAAACATTGTTCCTGCTCTTGAGGAGCTTACATTCTGAAAGGAAAACAAAATATACCTCTTTTAAAATGTCAGTTAAAAAAAAATGTCAATTTTGAGCCAGGTGTGGTGGCCCATGCCTGTAATCTCAGCACTCAGGAGGCTGAGGCAGGAGGATTGTTGCAAGTTGGAGGCCAACTGGGCTACAAAGCAAGTTCAAGGCCAGCCTAAACTGCATAGGGAGACTGTCTCAAAAAAAAAAAAAAAAAATTAGTATCTCTTACTCTTGTTACTCTTTCTGAGGGTCCTAGGTATCTGTAAACAACTCCCCAGAAACCCCTACCCGATAACAGGGCCCAGGGCATTTAGAACAGAGCATTAGCAGCTCAGGGGTCTTGCAGGGGAGAGCCCTGCAGTGTCTGCAGGTACAGACTTTGAAGGAGGGAGTGTGCCTCCTTGCTATGTTGGGCTGGCCTCAGTCAGTGTCCACAGTGTTTGCCACTCACTAGGTCACTAAGAACTCAATAGCACTCTTGAGATGGGACACCTGAATTTGGGGGACTCTGGCAACATGCCCAAACCCCAGATGTGGAGGAGCAATTCCCACCTAATGGAGCCCCATTGTCAAAACTACATTTAAGAGATTTCACTCTATTAACTCTTTCTAATGCAAAATGTACAAGAGACGGATGCTTTAATTTTATAATTTGTATTTAACTGATTTAGATCTGTGAGTTGAAAATCCTGTTATGTTCCATACAGTACTAGAACCTTGCAGAGAACGTTAGATTCCCTGTTTGTTTTTACTTAGGATCTAGAAAGTTTGGTTTGCTACCGCAGACAATTAAGGTTAAAAAGGAAAAAAAAAAAAGATTTAGATTTATAAATGCAGTTTCTCATTTTTTAACTTAAATTGTTTGAATTCCTGGTTTCCTGCCCAAACCTGTGGTTTCCTGCCCAAACCTGCTGCTCTCGGTCTTCCCCTCGCGGGGTGAGGGGAGCTCGTTCGCCGGGCCTTTTCCACCTTCATTATAAAACTGGCCAAGCCGGCTGCTCACGCCCAAGGCGGGCAGCCCTCGCAGCCACCGTACCTCTACTTCCGCCTGCCGGCCAAGCGCGGGACTGAGACCCGAGGACAGGGCGAGTCTGAGAGTGGTCGCGGGCCTGGCTGGACCGCACTGTGGGAGGAGCCAAGGGATGGGCGGGGCAAGAACGTGGAGCTGGGGCCCTGGGGTGCAAGGGAGGGGGTGCTGTGTAAACTCGGCAAGAACAAAGTAAGGTCAGCCAGAGGTAGTCTTGAAAAAAAGAGCACCTCCCCGCCCCCACGGAGAGCAGTTGCTGGGGGCGGGGCGTGGTGGGCGGAGCCAGAGAGCCCCGCGCGAACCTGCGCCTCCGGCAGGGCGAGCGGAAAGGGCGAGGCGGCTGGTGCAGACCCAAGTTTCGACAGAGGTGGCACGAGGGTGGGAGTGTGAAGTGAAAGTAAAGATCCTGACAGGAAAGGGGTTTTTAGGGGAAGGCGGCCTGAGGGGTGGGGGTCCTGAGGGAGGGTCGCCATGAGAAGAGATCAAGAGGGCAAGTGTGTCCTGAGGTGTGTAGCGTCCCCTGGGGAGGGGGCGTACGGAGAGGAATGGTGTCCAGAAGGGAAGGGGTCCTGAGGGAAGTGGCATCCAGAAGGGAGGGCGCCCTGAGGAAAAGAGGATCCTGAGGAGAGTGGATTCCTGAGAGGAGGAAGGGAGGTCATGCGGGTAAACTAGGGTCCTGAAGGTAGGGGACTGCCGAGATGAGACCGAGAGATTCCTGAGGAAGAAGGGTTCTAGGCTGTCCAGGTAATTCAGTATCCTGAGGCAGGCGGGGTGAATTTTAGGGGAGCCTCAGGACTGGCCTGAAGGAGACTTGGGCTGCCCACTACAAACAATGGACTCGCCATTACCCCTGGTAAACGAGAAGCAAGGGCAGTAAAGAATTTTTTTAAATTTTTTATTTTAAAGACAAAAGAATGGAGACATACGAACCAGAATAAACCATAAACGATACCAAAAATACAAAATTAAACAGAATATAGTAGGGAATTAGCACTGGATGTTGTATTACATAATGTTATCTTCACATTAGTTAACACAAAAACATTAAAGGAAATACCAAATTATAGAGAAGATAGTAGGTAATTTGCACTGGATGCTGTATGATATAAAGTTACCTTCACTTCTGTTAATACAAAAACGATTGAGGAAATACAGAATTATAGAGAACATAGAAGGGAATTAGCTCTGGATGTGTCCTACATAATGTTACCTTCACCTTTGTTACTCAGTTACACAGATGATGGCCCATTTGATCATTCAATTTTTCTCCTCCCTCATCTCCATTGCCCTACCACTCAATCAGTCATCTTCCCTGTGATAATAACTGTACTTCTGGGTTTATCTATACCCCTGGACTCTCGCCTTGGGAAGAGATACAGCTGCCTCAGACTATACTATAACATACATGGGTGTATACAAACTGCCATGGTCGGAGGTGGAAAAGCACATATGCTCACAGTGGACCGAAGGGCAGTAAAGAAATTTAACATGAGGCTAAGGTCACCCTGCAGTCCCCACACCAGCTCTGTGTATCCATCTGCGCCAATTGCCCATACAGCCTTAAACTCGAACATTTCACCCCAAATTTTTGAGATTGTTTAAAACTGCACCTGAAGCTGGGCGTGGTGGTGCACGCCTGTAATCCCAGCACTGGGGAGATTGAAGCAGGAGGATCGTTGCGAGTTCGAGACCAGCCTGAGCTACAAACTGAGCTCAAGGCCAGCCTAAACTGCATAGTGAGACTCTATATCAAAAAAAACGAAAACAACAAAAAGTTGCACCTGCACCTGAAAACCTTTATATACTCAGTCCCCCCTTTAGATTTTTGCTGATATCAATCTGATTTCAGCCTGCCCATAGGTAGAGGGATAAAATCTGATCTTTCCCACAGCTTCGGTTTCCAGGTGAGCAGATGGTTCCTCATGTGCTGTTATTACTGGGAGGACAGGCTCTTGGAGAGTAAGGGTGCCTTTGGAGCATGCATGAATGTTGGGTATGGGGGAAGGTTCTGGGGTGGGAAAGACATGACTTGAGAGGTGATTTGTCAGGCATTTAAAAGTCCTCCCTGAAAAAAAATGGAGGAAGACTTCCCTCTGCTGGAGGAATCTTTCACAAGCCTGTAGTTCTCAAGAGAAAATAATGGGGAAGAAAGCAAGTGGCAAGTAAAATGAGAGAGGAAAATGAGGCTTAGGTGAGGGAGAAGCAAGGAGGGTTAAGTAACGGGAAATGGTGCCTGGCAGCAAGAGCAGCACAGAGCCCCCCAACCCAACCATGCTGTCCTGATCGTGTGCTCCATGCTGACGTCTGTCTGGCCCTGCTAATCTGTGCCATCCTGACCACCTCTCACCTGACCTCCATGTAGAGGAGTCAGGTCTGACCAGTGCAGGTAGGTGCTAGTTTTCCATGTAGTCACTGTTTTAATGTCTTAGGCACTTAGGTAAGCCCTCATTTCCTCTTTTCTGTTACTTCAGCAGTCCTGCCTCTCCATACATCTCTCTGTCCCAGAGCAGGGCTCTGAGCAAGTCCTGGAGCCCTCAGGACCAGTCAGAGTCCTGTCCTGGTTCCTCCTTTCACCTGCCTGTGTGTGGGCCAAGATCTGAACTGCTTGTTACCTATTTCTTCCTGATGATGTTAATTTAGCCAACAGCCAACATTTCCTGCCACTCAGATTGCGCACTCTGACCACACCGTTGTAACTTTCGGTTGGAAGATCACTCCCAGACACCTGGTCTTCAAGCCTTTCCAGATCTCTGGTACACTGGCCTCTTTATCTTCTGCCCACCTGACAGCCTTTCTGGTCTCCACTTATCTCTCAGCTGGCATAGCCCAGGAGCCTCCTCCCTGTAATAAGAGCGCCGAGGAGAAGCCTGGAGACTGATGTTCCTACACTCTTGCTTAACTGTCCTCAGCACTCTACCTGCATACTGTCCTCATGCCCGGCCCCAGGCCTTGAGATTCTATAGAAGTCACAAGGTTGGTGGCTGCTGCCTTTGGAAATTCCCACCAGGGACTAGTGCTGTTTTGCCCAATATATGCTCATGCCTCCCAGATTCCTCTGGGTTTTTCTTCTGCTTTCACTCTCAGACCACCTCTACTTCCTGTACTCTACCTTTTGCTCACAGAGAATAGTTTTACAGAGAAAATTGAAGCCATATATCTAGAATTCCCATAGTTTCCCAACACCTGGCATTCACACTCATCCTTGTCTTCCTCTTTTCCTTCTAGGACAGTGGAAGAGATGCTCTTCCTGCAGTCAAGGTACCTCCTCATGAAGTACCCTTTCCCCAGTCTCTTCGAGTTCCTACACATAATAAGAAACTGAGGCTCTTCTCTCTCCCTTGCTGCTTTTGCTGTTTCGAACTGTAGGCCCTTTGCCATGTGCCACCCTGCCTTCAAGCCTGCTGATTATAGACTGAAACCTCTACAAACAGTGAGCTAAGTAAACCTTTCTTTCCTTACAAAAAAAAAAAAAAAAACTCGGGTGTCTTCTATCATGAGAAGAAGCTCTAGGCTCCATGCCCCATTGTAGATACTGCTCATTTTTTGTCCAGTGTCACAAAAACCAAATTTCTTGCACTACTTGTCACCATCACCTCTCCATATTTTCACTTAGGTTCACTTTAACCAAAGTTATAAATGCCACGTGATTGTTCAGTAAAAATGGTAGACATTTTTAGTGATTTTCTTGTTTAACTCTTTGACAATCTTTACCCTTTTGATACTTCATCCTCTGAAGCTCTTGGCACCCATATCATTAAACTTCTGAAATTTTCTTTACCTCTATGGATGCTCCATCAACAACTTCTCTACCTGTCCTTACTCAGAATCTATTCCTCAGTCTCTACTAACTGTACACTCTTCCCAGGTTGTCTTACCCCCTCCTGTGGCTTCAATTATGAATAACTCTTGAATCATTCTGCCGGGCCCTGACCTCTTCTTTGTGTTTCAGGCTCATATTACCACTATTTCAAATAGATGTTTTAAGCTAGGCATGGTGGTGCACACCTGTAATCCAAGCACCCCGGAGGCTGAGGCAGGAGGATTCTTGCAAGTTCAAGACCAGCCTGGGCTACAAAGTGAGCTCAAGGCCAGCCCGAACTGCAGTGAGACCCTGCCTCAAAAAGACAAAAAAAAACAACAACAAAACAACCCAACAACAACAACACATACACAAAAACCCCTCAAATAGGTATCTTAAAATAAGTCTTGTCAGGGCCGGGGATATAGCTCAGTGGCACAAGCACCTGCCTGGCAAGTGCAAGGTTCTGAGTTTGATTCCTGGTACAAAAAAAAAAAAAATTACTCAAAAATATAACTCATTGTGTTCCTCCAAAACTGCATTTCCTTTTTGTAGGCTCACCTCTGGCATTTGCAGGACTATGGGAAGGGCGCAAATGGAGATCCACTTGCCATAGGTCAGAGTAGTTGAATGTTATCACTCAAGCCAACTATTAAATTACATCCTTTTTTTTCACTTTGACTAATAAAACTTTGTAACAACCTAGAAGATCAAATTTGAATTTAGAATTCTTGTACTTCCTGGAGTTTTAAGCCAAGATGTAGTACCTTGGTGAAAGCTGACCCTCTGGTCCCAGCCTCATTCCACACCCCTTCTTTTCCCGTGTGGACTTGGTCTTGCACTTTGAGGGGTCTGGTGTTCATGATTTTGAGCATTTGTAGCCCACATCTCCAATCTCTGCTCATACCACCTGAGCTTCATTTCTCTCCTGAATTGGCCATGAGCACAATAGACAAGGAAGTTGGCCTCAGAAAGAGGAATTGAAGGGCCGGGGACATAGTTCAGTGGCACAAGCATCTGCTTGACAAATGCAAAGTCCTAAGTTAGATTCCTGGTACCAAAGGGGTTGGGGAGAAAAGAGGAATTGAAATTTGAGTTCATGGGGGTAAATCAAGAGCAAGAGCCAGTCCCTGTGAAAAAGGCCAGTCATAGGGCTGGGAAAACAGGCAGAGTGAGGAAGTGGACAGAGAAAGATTCTCTGAAGCAACCATGAGTATCCACCTTGGCTGGGCTTGGAGATGACAAGTTCTGCACCATCAGTCACCCAGTCTCCTCAGCCAGCACAGCAGATATATTCCGGTTACTCTGTTCATTACTGCTCACTCTCAAGTTGTTAGGGTTTCTGTTTTCTTACCAAATAAATTGAATGAATTTCTGTTTATCTTCAGTTCACAGAGTCATCTCTTTTTGGAGTGATTTCAACAGCCTCAGTCTAACCCATCTCCTTACTTCAATCGTCTCCTTTGATTCCATTTTCCCTATGTCTCTGAATGAACTTTTAGAGCACAATCATGGCCACTCCTGTTAGAAACCATGTTTCTACTTATTGCCTATAGGAGTAAGTCCAAGCTCCTTAGCATGTCATTCACGGTCCATGTCAGTCTGACCCCTACTGACACCTCTAGCTGCACTGTTCACACCTCGCTGACCCCAGACCCACAGAAACCCTCAACACACAAATATAAACACCACACACACACACACACACACACACCACATATACCCCCATAAACAACACACATTCACACTATCAGAGATGCAGTAGAAATACATTCAGACCATATCATACACACATTCATACATACAGCATACACATTCACACACTACCACAGAAACTCACACAGCCACATGTATGCATTCACTCACACAGCACACTGTCAAAGTATACAGCTACCTCCTCTTTTACTTCCTGCCCCTTCTTTTGCTTTAGTGGAGGTGAGTCTAAGAGCTTCACAGTGAGTTGTGGCCACAATTCTTTTTTATTTTTTTAAGATAGGGCTTGCTAAGTCACGAAATTATATAGGTTCTCTCAAACTTGTGACCCTCCTGCCACAGCCTCCCAGAGTGCTGGGATTATGGGTGTGTCCCCTGCTTCCAGCTCACAAACATTTGCTCTTGTACACTTATACATATTCTCATATATATACTCACATATACCCACATACCTCAATCATTTCTATACCTACCACATCTACACATTACAACACACATTTACATACACATATACTATGATATACATCACACATATTCACACATGGAAGTTGAGTTTTAGTTCTCATTCCTGCAAACCTTAAGTACAGGCCTTTTTCTTTTTTGAGACAGGGTCTCACTATGCAGTTCAGGCTGGCCTTAAGCTCATTTTGTAGCCCAGGCTGGTCTTGAATGTGCAGCGATCCTCCTGCCTCAGCCTCCAGAGTGCTGGGATTACATGTGCCACCACGCCCAGTGAGAACAGTCCTTTTTTCAAACTGTTCTTTAAATTTGAACTCTCATTTCTGGCTTCAGCACCAGCTGCCTGGATTTCCTGCCTCCAGAAATCCTTTTCTGACCTCTAAACATGACAGTTCTGGAGTTGAATGATGTGCAGTAGTCCAGGAATTCCCTTGAGAGTCAAACATAAGGCTTGCTTGATTAGCTGGGTATAGAAAACCAGAATCTAGCATCTTAAGGTGAGATTTCTTAAATATTGGGCCTCCCCATTCTTATTATTTTTGTCACACTTTCTATAGTCTCAGAATCATTAACTCTACCACATTTCAAACACAGCAGTCCTATGTGATGGCGATTACTAGGGGAAATGAAGACCGCCTCACTATAGCCAGGCTGGATGGCAGGGGTCACTGCAGGTAGGGAGCAGGGGAGTAAGACAGCAGGAGAGAAACACAGACTGAGGTCTCTAGCATCCTTGTGCAAAGACCTGAAGTCTCAGTCAGAAATTTGTCTGGTTTAGAATGAACCAAGTTCTAGTGACACATTGTCTGCAGAGCCTTTGGAGGGGATCTTTATGTCTGGTGAAGCCATGCGGTGAGTGTGCTGGCTGAGGGTGGAAGGGCAGGGCGCCAGAGCCTGAGAGGAGCAGCGATTAACATGAGCGAGGGGGGGCGGACAAACGGCTTGGGAGCTCAGAGGGGCTTGGAGGAGGGTTATTAGTTTCAAATGCCACGCAGAGGTGGAGAAGGCTGTGGCACCTAGGGAGCCACCCACAAGTTTTCTAGAACAGTGGTGTCAGGGTCTGTTGCTAAGCTGTAGAGGCTTAAATAGGCAGAGGCCAGAAGAGCAAAGTCCTCTCAGGGAAGAGGGAAGAGTTTGTGCCTGATGTTGCACAGAGAGTAAGGGAGGCGGAGGTGCAGGTCTGCAGAGTAGGTCACTGCAGATGTGGGTAGGCTCTGAGCACATGTGGAAAAGTCTGCCTTGGACAGGAAAGAGCACAGCCTTCTCCAGGACCAGAAGAATGGTACAGGGAAGGAAGTGGAGCAACAACCAGCAGTCTTTCATCACCCACTTACACCCTTGTAACTTCACCAACATACTGTATTGTGTCAGCCACAGATTCCTATGGCCACATCTTGGAAGCTGTCTCCCCGCTGAAATTTTCTACCTAGTATCTCCAATGCTGACCGCTCCGCACGTGGCTTCCCATTCTTCCAGCTGCTCTGTCCTTCCTGTCACCACTCAGCTTTGTGCTCCTTGTTGCTCTCTGACCTCTGCTCACCGACTTGGTCCTTATACTTTTTTTGTGGTAGCGGGAATCGAACTCAGGACCTTGTGCTTGCCAGGCAGGCACTGTGCCACCGAGCTATATGCCTGGCCCATGGTCCTTATACTTAGGCCAAAGCTCACAGTTGTCATTTCAGCTGCTGTTCTGCAAACTGCAGCTTCTTTGCCTGTTCTGTTTCACCCTACTCTGCATCTCCAACCGAAGGGCTTCTGTCACACCCCAACAATTCCTAATCTTTGGGCTTCAGTCCTAATTCTTCTCCTCAGCCTCTACATGTGGGTTGTCAATTGCTTTTTGGCCATCTTTAACTAGAGAGTAATGGGGGAGGAAGAAGGGGAGCTAACGGTGAGGGCCAGGGGAAGCTGAGGTGAGGGATGGAGTCAGGGTGGGAATGCTAAGGGTTAGTGACATGTTGGTCCCAGTAGAGCAGCCCATTTGGATTCCAGAGCTGGGAAGTCTTAGTCTGTGGTGCTGCTTGGAAGTTTGGTTTAGGGCAGGGGTGTGGGTGGGGGCTCCTACCACCAGGTGAGTGCAGTGGACTAGGACCTTGCTAGTTTTGCCCTTTTATCCCTACGGTCTTGTGGGCTCATCTTCTCTTCACCTGATGGGGTCAGTGTTCCCCAAGTTTGTTACTACAAGTATGTATATTCTCCTTCCATGATTTTGCGAGACCAAAGCACACTGAGTCTCCTCTCTGCACAGTCTCATCCTCCCCTCCCTACTGTCCTTGAACCCGGCCTCTTATAGTTACCCTGGTGTTGAGCAGGGCCTGTTGCCACCTCGGCAAGCCCACTGGCAGTCGTACTGATGTTGATGCTGCCCGCCTGAGTCTTGATCGCAGACCTGAGTTCTTGATTCTCACGAATGAGCCGCACCAGCTTCTTTAGTTCCTCATTCTCGCGCACCAGCCTCTCTATTTGATGCCGAAGCCCTTCATAATTGGTATATAGAGACATACCCTGGGGCAGCAGATAAGGTGCAGCCCACAGGAGGGCACTGCACCTGGATGCTGCCCAGGGGCCCAGGCCTTGCCCGAGCTGGAAGAGGGCACCAGAGTCTACCAGGCTGGCCCACCGGGCCCTGGCTATTGTGAGGTCAGAGGCCCCTTACCCTTTGCTCTAAGAGGCTCAGCTCTCTATGCCCCTGAGCCAGTACACAGGCCCTGCCTAGTCCTGGGAAGTCCTAACCCCTTCTCTGTCTGGCCAGCTTCACTCTTGAGATGCTTCTTTGCAAAGTCTCCATTCTCTACTGCAAGGAAATCTCTGTCTGCTGGGCGCAGTGCCCTTTCCTTCAATCTTAGGCATGCCTGGGTTTAACTTGCCATTCTTCTTAATGATGATGCTCTGTCCTGGATGACTGGATGCTCACCCATGATTTCTTCTAATCCCAGGTACTGAGTCCTTTGCTGGTTGCTGGCCCAGGAGTCCCTCATCTAAGAACCTGGCATCGGGCTTTCTACAGGTTGGAGTTTCCATTTCTGGTGACTCAGGTTCTCCTGTTCTGAATCCCTGGCAGCACTTCTCTGCACCTGGGTCCCCAGGTTCTTCAATTTTCCTGACAATTCTTCAAGAACCCAAAATAGCATTGCTCACCTGTTTTTAAGAATTCAGGGTGAGTCCTCAGGGTATTCCCTTTTCTTAGAGCTATCTAAGGAGAACTCCACAAGCCTGACCTTAGGAGTCAACAGAGGCTGCATCCTCAGGACATCGACTGGCTCTGCTCCTGTGAGGGTCTGCTCTCAAACCTCTTCATGGAGCAGAGAAGGGGGGTCAAGTCCAGAAATAGGCTCATGGTAGAGGGTGGAGATGAAGAAAGGGGACAAGGCCAGCCAGGGCTGGAGTCAGTCTGAGTTCAGCATTCTATTGGGACCTCACAATGGGGGGGGGCGGCCTGCTCCCCTTTTCTGATGGCCCAGACTGCAACCCTGGTTGAGTCTCTCTGGCCTTAGGGAGTAGAGCTCCTGAGGACCAAGGCTGAGTTCTCTTATTCTACTTTATCATTTGAGTAGCCAAGTGTGGTGATATATACCTGTAATCCCAACACTTGCGAAGCTGAGGCTAGAGGATCGTCTCAAGTTCAAAACCATCCTGACTATATAGTAAGTTCAAAGCCTCCCTGAATTACAGAATGACAGACTGTTTCAAAAAAACAAAACCCTTGCTGGGTGTGTTGGCACATGCTTGTAATCCCAGCACTTGTGAGGCCGAGACAGGAAGAACATCATGAGTTCAAGGCCAGCCTGGGCTACATACTAAGTTCAAGGCTCGGCCTGGACTACACAGTGAGACCTTGTTTCAAAAAACGAAACAACAAACAAACCAACTCCCCCAAAGCCTAAAAACAAATCAAATCAAAACAAAACAAACAAATCCTTCTAATTTGATAGGGCGTCTCTGCTGGGGTTTCTTCCAGCATATGAAAATGAGTTTACATACTCATATCCACCATTGACCTCTCTTTGGGTTGATGTCACGCATGTTAGCTGTATACTGTGTGTCCATTTCAGTAAGCTGTGGTGCCCAGATGTTTGGTCAAATGCTAATCTAGACATTACTGTGAAGGTATTTTGTAGATATAATTAATATTCACAGAATGTTGGCCTTAAGAAAATAACCTTCAATCATATGGGTGGGCCTCATCCAATCAATTGGATTGAAGAGCAGAAAATCCTGAAGGGTTCTAGGGGAAGAAGATGTTAGAGTCCATTCCAGTCCCAACCCCTGTAGCAAAACTACAAAAGCCAAGCCAGGCATGGTGGCACAAGCCTGTAAACCCAGCACTTGGGAGGCTGAGACAGGAGGATCATTGCAAGTTCAAGACCAGCCTGGACTACACAGTGAGCTCAAGGCCAGCCTGAACTGCATAGGGAGACCGTGCCTCAAAAAGACAGCCAACTCTGACAGACATCTGTAATCTAATTTGTATCTGACAAGCAGGCATCCTGCTCTGGCCTGGTCCACGAATGTCGGCTCCTCCTGAAGGTATCCTGCCAGCTCAGAGCCTACTGCGCAGCCAAATCAAATCCTCCCACGCAATAATGATCTGGCCCTTCTACCCCTTTATAAACCTAAACTCCTTGCCTCTTGGTGCACGCACACTCTGTCTTTATCCCACCTGTCACTTCCATTCCAATAAAATTCCCCTCTCCTCTCTGTTGTTGTGCCTGGGACCTGGTCCCTCTGCTGACCTTAGAGAAGGAATTCTGCCTCAAGATTGTAACAGAAATCCTGCTAGAGTTTCCAGCTTGCCCTACAGATTTCGGACTTCCCAGCCCTCCACAATTATAGTGGAACAATTCCTTAAAATAAATATCTTAATATAAAATAACTATGACTTGTACACTGTCTCTATTTCCCTCTATACCACTGCTTTCCACAAGTGTGTGTGTGTGTGTGTGTGTGTGTGTGTGTGTGTGTGTATGTCTTATAACTGTGGTAGCCATTGTGTTAGAAGCTAGGAGTTTAGTGCCAGTCATAAGCAGGTGTTGTCTCTTATCAACCTAGTGGTACCGTAAGGAGTGGCTGTGAATTGAAGGTCAAAATGGTGTCAAGTTACTCCTGCAATAAATATTGCGTAGGGGAGGCAATGTTGCTGGGAGAGGCATATGAGTGGTTTAGGTCCAGGTAGACCAAGAAGTGACAACTGAGGTGATGTGAGGAAGAACTTTCCAGCAGAGGGAACAGGCTGTGCAGAGGCCGCGGGGGAGTGTGTTCTGGCAACAGGACTGCGGGAAGAGTAGACCTGAGGATGAGGAGAGTAGATGTCAGCGATGGAGAAAGATGAAGGTCTGGCACGAGACGGGCTGATGCTGATCTTCATCCCATGGGCCGACTCAGGGAGGAGAGTGGGCAACAGGTTGGAGGGAAAGTAGCTGCTAATGGTGCATAGAGCCACAGCAGTCACCCAGCAAGCAACAAGGGTAGGCGGGATGCTGGTGGTGCTGGGTAGGAGGAGAAGGTGAACAGGGCTGAGAAATGCTTGGATAGAATGCCTCTGGGGATGGCCTAGACAGGGGCACGAAGTGAGGATAAAGGCAGCGATGGCCTTGCAGTCTGGCATGGGTGGTGGAGTCCCTGGTTATACCAGCCCAACAGGGAGAAGACCAAGTTTAAAGCCAACACCTTGAGCCAAGCGTCAGAGTGCTGCTGAGATCAGGAGGTCAGGGAGGTACGGCGAGGAAGCAGGGGTTTACTGCTTCAGTTCCCTGCTGTGCATTTTGGAACCATCGGCTTCTAAGTGGCAACTGAAGCTGTATAAGAAGATGAGGCCACCCAGGAATAGAAATGAATGATGGAGCCGGCGTAGTAGTGCAGGCCTCTAATCCCAGCACTTGGGAGGCTGAGACAGGAAGACTGTTGCGAGTTTGAGACCAGCCTGGGCTACAAAGTGAGCTCAAGGCCAGCTTGAAACTGCATAGGAGACCCTTTCTCAAAAAAAAAAAAAAAAAAAAAAAGAATGATAGCAGAGATGGCAGGCCCCTTGTGTCTTGAAAAGCCAGGACACGACTGCAAAGGCCATGGAGTGCAAAGGCCCATGGGATTGGGCAGAAGACCAAAAAAGATGTCTGGGGAAGCAGAGGGTGATCAGCTGAGATGGGACCGAAACATGCATCAGCCCTGAGGACCTGGAAGCCATTGGTGACACAGCAAACAGGTTGAGTGGGGTGACTTGACTGATGCTAGGTCAGTGCTTGATGAGTGAGTGGGAAGGGAAAGCAGGGACAGCACACATAACCCTCCCGGGGGCTTGGCTGTGCAAAGAAGGGTGTGGGCTGAGCTGTGGCAGATCCTTCTTTTACTAGCGCCTTCCCCTTTTGGAGACCGGTGCCAGGAAAGACTATGGCCCCCCTGCAGCCCTGCCACCAGGCTTCCCGCCTCTCATTAGCATCACAGTACACAGTAGGGGTTCTCTGAGGTGCCCCTAGAATGTTGAGCTGCAGTTTTCCTCGTATCTGTGCTCATATCCCTCTTCCTCTTCTCTTTAATTTCCTTTTCTTTTTTTCATTTCTCTCTCCCTTCTTTTCTTTTTTCTTTCTTTTTTAGTACTGGGGATTGAGCCCAGGGGCTTTACACTGAGACATCCCCAGCCACACACACCTCATGCTTTTCTGAGGCATACTGGGCTTGAACTTGGAATCCTCCTGCCTTGGCCTCCCAGAGTGCTGGGATTACAGATATGTGCCACCACTCCTGGCTTGCAGTTTTCTTTTTTTTTCTTTTTTTGTCTTTTATGACAGGCTCTAGCTATGAAGTTCAGACTGACCTTGAGCTCACTTTGTAGCCCAGGCTTGTCTCAGATGTTCAACAGTCCTGCCTCAGCCTCCTGAGTGCTGGGATTGCACGCGTGTACCACCATGCCCGGAAGAAGCCAATTCTTGACTGGGATAGTCAGGCCCGTAGGACTGATAAGAATCTCCCAGCTCCCACTCAGGGCTTACATTCCTCACAGACTTCTTAGGAACTCACTGCAAATGAACCTAGGTGCTGTTGCACGTCTTGCCTGTCCTTATGCTAAGTCAGATCTACTCCTTCTGGTCTTGGGTCACTACTTTTTACACAATTTGTCCCCATTCAGACTTGCCTCATTAGATTCAGCTCAGTATTCCAGCTTAGGGAGGACTTCAAGGATCTTTGGTCTCCTCTTGGCTTAAGATTCTTTGCAGGTTTAACAAGATTCTTTCTCAAGCCACCTTCTCAGGGCAAAACGTTACTGAGGCACCTCTAACTTGGAACCCTCTGCCCCTCTCCCCTCCACCTCCATCTCCACCTTTTACCTCCCTGAAGCACACCTCAGGCAGCAGCCCTATTCTGCACCTGCCCCATGAATATAGCAATACTGGCCACGCGCCCGTCCGTTTCATTCCTGCCTGCTGTGGCCGCTTTTAACCTCGTGGTCTGCCAGTATGTGGTCACATCCTGTTAGCGTCAAGGAGCTCCTGGGAGGGCCTTGCCCAGTCTTTGCTCCCACACATTTAGTTGACCTTTGACTGCCAGTGGCCTCCTGATGGCCGCAGTGGCTACTCTGTTATCTCCTTTTCCACTTCAGGCAATGAAAGAGCCATGGCTGACATTTACTGAGTGCTCATTGTATGGCAGACAATGTTGTGACAGTCCTAACAACTGGCAAGGCGGAGATTACCTCACGTGACAGGTGTGACTGGGTTTCTAAACTGGGCGTGGTGTTCGTGCCTGCAATCCTAGCATTCAGGAGGCTGAGGCAGGAGGATCATGAGTTTGAAGCCAGCCTGAGATATGTAGCGAGCTTACAGCCAGATGGAGCTACACAGTGAGACCCTGTCTTAAAATAAAATCCTGGGTGCCTATCTTTCAACGTTCTCCCAGCTGTCAATGTCAGGGCTTAGTGTAGGCGTGGTAGTCTCTGACCTGCTCTTCTGGCCTCCAGCCCACCTCTTTCACCACAGTCTCTGCACAGCTGTCAAGGAGACAGCAATCCCGATGCCACACCAGATCTAGACTGTGCCCACAGGGAGACTCAAGAGTGACATTCCGGGAGGCCAAGGGCCACATCATAGCCTGTTCAGAGCCCAGTACAGGCCCTTGTATGTAGTAGGTACTCAGTAAATGCATGAATGCATAGATATACAAAAGTTTTTTTTTTTTTTTCCTAAAAGAAACACACCAGACAATGTGATGTTGACTAGCAGTTGGATCATGCAAGGTGTTCACTGACTCGAGTGTCTGAGGAAACTCGTGTCCCTTTGAATCTGGAAGGTTTGGGAAAGCAGCAGCTCCAGGAGAGTGGGGACATCTGTTTGTCCTGCCAGGCAGGAGCTGGTAAGAGGGGCCTCAGTGGAAAAGACTTGGCTAGAAGCGGTAACCTCTTGGAGTATGACCTTGGTCATCAGCCCCATGTGTCATCCAGTTACCCCTCATGAAGGGATCAGGGCTAAATGCCAGGGCAGAACCTAGGAGGGCTCTTATCAGGCTTTGGAGCCTTGCTAATTTCCTTCTTCCATTGGTTCTTCACTGCTCTTTACCAAGCATTGTTTGGAGGGCAACAAAGGCGCAGAGCTGAGCAGACCAGTGTTCAAGGTAGGAGCTGAAAACCATGATGGGTGGCAGAGTCACCCACGAGAGAAGAGCGGGCCAACACTGGAGCCTGCTGGAAGTGTGCAGCCAGGGCTTTAAGTCACTCCACAGGTCCCACCTCCCAACACCATAACCTTGGCTGAGCGTGGTGGCGCACCCGTGTAATCCCCCAGCTCGGGAGGCTGAGGCAGGAGGATTGTTGCAGGTTCGAGGCCAGCCTGGGACACAAAGTGAGCTCAAGCCCAGCTTGAACTACATATCGAGACCCTATCTCAAAAAGACAAAAAAAAAAAAAAAAAGAACACTGTAGCCTTGGGAGTTAGGATTTTGGAGGTACATATATATTTCAGTCATAGCAAATGCCAAAGCCCCAACCTCAGACCCATGTTGCCCCCGCTCTGACTTCCCATTAACTCTTACACCTTCAATTTGTGTGCCACCCCTAAGGCCTCCCACCCAAGTCTCTGCCAGTTGCCATCAGACCTGCCACTCTCCCTTCATCCGCAGCACAGGACAGTCATAAGCCCCAGCTTGAGACTTTCTTGCTGTGCCTGTTTCCTGTCTGCAGAGTGGGGCTAATGCTGCCCCTTCTGCCCACTGCTGTTACATTAGATGAGCTAATGCATGGGAAACAGGGCACTGCCTGGCACACAATAAAGCTAAATACATTTTCTCATCAGCTCATAGATCTGGAGAGCCCGGCAAGTGCTGAGCACATTGCGACTCCCAGAGGATGCTTCAGGAAACAGTCAGTCATGTGGAAGCTGGGCTCTCTGTCTGGCACTGTTTATATTGCTGAGAAATGCCCAGCGCAGTCAGCCGGAAGCTGACAGGAGCACTGGGCTCTGTTCCCTCCCTGGGGTGCTCACAGGAGGTCATGGGTTTGGGAGCAGGGGCTAGGTTCTGACAGGCCTGCCCCAGGGCCCCTGCTCAGGCAATATGGTTGTTTGGCCAGGGACTGCATGCCCCTCCACCCCCCAGCTTCCCTTGGAGCATGCTGTCTGCCGCTGCTGTGAGGACCATGTGTTCAGCCATTTCTCTAAGGCAGGCATGGAGTGGTTCAGGGAAGACAGCAAAGGCCCTGCTGCTGTGGAGCTGACATTCTGGGACTAGGGGCCATGGACAGATAGAGGGGAGATGAATGTAGTGAAATGCGCGTCTTGAGAACAGATAAAACAGGCAGGCAGATGGAAAAGGTGGGGATTTTTTGGCACAGGGTGGTCAGGAAGGCCATCCTGACAAGATAAGGCTTAGGAGGAGACCTAAAAAATGAAACCAAGTACAGTACTAGGGATTGAACTCAGAGCTTCACACCTGGTTAGCAAGCACTTTCCCACTTTACCTGAACTTTACTGTCCCTTCTTTTGCTATACTTTGAGGCAATATATTGCTAAGTTTCCCAGGCTAACCTTGAGCTTGTGACCTTCCTACCTCAGCCTCCTATGTGTAATTGGGATTAAAGGCTTGTATGCTGCCACATCCAATTTCACTCATACTTTTCTTTCCTTTCTTTCTTTCTTTCTTTCTTTCTTTCTTTCTTTCTTTGTCTTTTTGAGACAGGGTCTTGCTGTGCAGTTTGGGTTGACCTTGAGCTCACTTTGTAGCCCAGGCTGGTCTCAAACTCACAATGATCCTCCTGCCTCAGCCTCCCAAGTGCTGGGATTATAGGCTTGCGCCACCACACCCGGCTAATTCATACTTTTCTAATTCACTTGGAAATTAATTGCATCTCTGAAAAGATGCATGAGAAACTGGTAACAACTGGTTTATACAGGAGAGAACATGAGAGAGGCCCAAGGAAGGAGGAAAATGGATTCAGGTAGTCTACTTACAGTAAATTTTTTACATGTTTTGAATTTGAACTACATCAAGGTATTCCTAATGACAAAAACAAATATATGCTGTTAAAATAATATATATTTTTTTGGTAATGAGAATCAGACTCAGGACCTTGTGCTTGCCAGGCTTGATTCTTTCCCCAAATAATGCAAGAACTTTAAATGTGTTCATCTCCTCTCAAGGTCTGTTCTATTCACGTTACTATTATCTAATATGTCATTTAGACAGCAGTACAAATGTTTCCCTTCTCTTCCTTTCTCTACATCTCCAACTTCTGTTTTTTTTCTTTTTCTTTAATTTTGAGACAGGATCTTGGTCTGAGGATATAGCTCAATGGCATAAGCACCTGTCTGGCAAGTGCAAGGTCCTAAGTTTGATTCCTGGTTAATTAAAAAAAAAAAAAAAAAAGAGGATCTTACTAGATTGCCAACTTATCTAGGCTGGGCTTGAACTTGTAATCCTCCTGCCTCAGCCTCTTACTGAAATATATCTTTTATGTATTATTAATTGAATTTTTTTATAAATTGAATTTAAAATGTTACAATTAAAGTTCTGTGAAAGGTTAACTCTCACAGTCTTTTCACCTTAAATAATAAATCTGTAGGTGGTAGATTCTTTTAGTCTTGTTTGTCATAAAATGATTTTGTTTTGTTCTCTTCAACTGGAAGTTTGCTGAGTATGGGATTCTGGGTTGAAAATCATTCACTGAGCTGGGCATGGTGTGCACACCTGTAATCCCAGCAGTAGAGGGGCTGAGGCAGGAGGATCACTGCTAGTTTGAGTCCAGCCTGGTCTACATATAGAATTCAAGGCCAACGTGAATTGCATAGTGAGACCCTGCCTCAAAAAAAAAAAAAAAAGAGAAAATTATCCTCTGCCCCTACACAGCCCTCTCGTCTAGCTATGATTGTTGATGTCTCTGTCAGGTCTAATTGACTTCTCTTTGCATGTAGTTTGGCTTTTCTTCCTCTCTCTCTCTGTTTCTTTCTTCCTTTCTTTTTCTCTATCTTTTTATTTTATTGGTACATTTTAGATATACATAATGATGACATTCATCATAGAGAATTTATATCTGTACATGGGATATCTTGTTTCTATTTTCCTATTCTCCTTCCTTCAACCCCTTGTCTCTTTTCTTTCTTTCTTTCTTTCTTCTTTCTTTCTTTCCTTCTTTCTTTCTTTCTGAGACAAGATCTCGCTGTGTAGTTCAGGCTAGCCTTGAGCTCACCTTGTAGCCCAGGCTGGTCTCAAACTTGCAACAATCCTCCTGCCTCAGCCTCCCGAGTGCTGGGATTAGTGGTGTGTGTCACCATGCCAGCTCTTTTTATCTTTTATGAGTTTGGATATTTCTGTTAACTTGAATTTCAGTTCACTAACGTTCTTTTCTGAGTTGTCTAATATGCTCTTAGGCAGGCGCTTAAAACATTTTCTTTGTTTTTTTTTTTGGCGGTACTGGGGATTGAACTCAGGACCCTGCGCTTGCTAGGCAGGCGCTTATTCCACTGAGCTATATCCCCAGCTCCTAATATGCTCTTAAACCCATCTCTTGATTTCTTAGTTTTGGTTCACTGGAGTCTATCCATTAAAAGAAACTTAAATTTGGTTCTTTTTATAGAATCCAATTCTCTATATTTTCTTCCATTTCCATTTGTATTTTATTTAATATAGCGATTATATTTTATTCATTTTTCTTTCAGACAGGGTCTCACGATGTAGTTTAGGCTGGCTTTGAACTCACTATCTAGCCCTTGCTGGCCTTGACCTTGTGGTGATCCACCTGCCTCAGCCTTCGTAGTGCTAGAATTACAGGCATTTACCACTGTGCCTGGAACAATCATAGGTATTTTAAAGGCCTTATTTGTTATCTCCAATCTTTAAATTGCCTGTAGATCTGTTTTCTCCATTTTAGTTTTCCTTTCGACTTTCAGTCACACAATTGTATTCTGAAACAGCTAGTAATTTTATGTTGTGCCTAAAACATTGCACAGGTTCTGGATGATGATTTTTTTTAATCTGAAAAGAATTCACTTTGAGTGGGTACAGTAGCATATGCCTGTAATTTCAGCTACTCAGGAAGCAGAGGCAGGAGCATTGCAAGGTCAAGGTTACTTGGGCAATGTATCAAGAACCTATCTTAAAATAAAGTTTGAAAAAGGTCTGAGAAGCCTAGCATGGTGGCACAGCCTGTAATCCTAGAAGTTGGGTGGCTGAGGCAGGAGGATTGTTGTGAGTTTGAGGCCAGTCTGGGCTACAAAGTGAGCTCAAGGCCAGCCTGAACTGCAGAGTGAGACCTTGTCTCAAAAAGACGGGGGTGGGGGGTGGGATGTGATTGCATTGGAGTCTTTTTCATCCAACTGGTCAGAGCTAGGAGAGGCCTGGGTTGTGCTTTTCCCAAAGTTCTGTCTGTTTCATACCTGCCCCATTTGGAGCCCTGAAAGTTTCTAGCCAGGAGCCTGGCTTCTCACCAGGGCTCCAGCCTCTGCAGGTCCTGAATGTGAATTGTCTTTATTTCTTACACTCCTGCTTAGCTATGTATGTCTAAATGTTTAATAATATTTTTTGAGACAGGGGCTCACTATGTATCCTAGATGGACCTTGAACTCTGGGTGATTCTCCTGCCTCAAATATGTTTTAAACTGGGTATGGTGGCACATGCTTGTTATCCCAGCACTCAGCAGGCTGAGGCAGGAGGATCACTGTGAGTTCAAAGCCAGCCTGGGCTACAAAGTGAGTTCAAAGCCACCCTACGCTACATAATGAGACAGCCTCAAAAAAAAAAAATCAGCTGGTCATGGTGGCGCATGCCTGTAATTCCAGCACTTGCGAGGCTGAGGCAGCAACTGCTGCGAGTCCGAGGGCAGCCTGGGCTACAAAGTGAGTTCAAGGCCAGCCTGAAGTGCATCATAGTGAAACCTTGTCTCAAAAAGACAAAAAA
>PVLD010004702.1:0-98802 GCA_004027595.1 Dinomys branickii | reverse complement strand
GCTTGAACTGCATAGTGAAACCTTGTCTCAAAAAGAAAAAAGAAAGAAAGAGAGAAAGAGAGAGAGAGAAGAGAGGGAGGGAGGGAGAGAGAGAAAGAGAAAGAAAGGAAGGAAGGAAGGAAGGAAGGAAGGAAGGAAGGAAGAGGTCCGGCTCTTGGAGCACTTGGCACTGGGGCAGCACGGGCAAAAGAGGCTGCCAACCTGATATAAACTCAAATAGTCCCAATAAATGTTTGAGAATTCGTAGAATTATTCTAGTTTTAAAATACAAGTTTTTGTTGTGGTTTCATGAATAGGAAATCCACATACTGAATTTTATTCTTCCTGTTTGGTGTCAGAATTTAACAAATTGTTTATGCGCCATGTGACTTACTACTTAAGTGAATGTCTGTCTACTTTCTCATTAATTTTTTTGTCCAAGAAAATTCAGGTTGAAAGGCTCTAGGAATATTTCATATGTACCACAAACAAGAGGTAATTTAATTCTAGCTAATTTACTCTAATAAATTCTTAGCTATCAGTTATCTAAAACATGCTTAAATGTAAGAAACATCATTTCAGGAATGAAATAGAAGGAAAAATTACTTTCTAGGGAAGAAGATCTTACAATAGACATATTTAGTAGGTTAAACTACTCCTTTGAAAGAGTAAGTTTTGGTTTTCAGTCATTATAAAAATGAGATTTGTTTCTTCTCTGGTCTATACCTATGTAAGGATATCATATGGTTCATTTAGCTAACAGAGTTGAACTGTTTGATATAGAAAGGTAAGTATGGTGACTTCCAAGGTAAATTCAGAATTTCTCTGACTCATAGAACCTCCCTTTTTTCTTAAGCAATTACTTTTTTTTTTTTTTTTTTTTTTGCCTTTTTGAGACAGGGTCTCCCTCTGCAGTTCAGGCTGGGCTTGAACTCACTTTGTAGCCCAGGCTGGTCTTTAACTTGCAAGGATCCTCCTGCCTCAGCCTCCTGAGTGCTGGGATTATAGGCGTGCACCACCATGCCCAGCCTTAAGTACTCTTGAGATAAAAAAGTAGAGTTAAATTTCAAAAAAAAAAACTCAATATATTTTTAAACTTCATCTGGTCCTCATAATCTGTAAGATTTTTCTTCCTTTAATTTGGAAAGGAAAGTGGAAATCTATGGATTTACAAGTATTTGTTTTCTTGTTTTTTAAAAAACTATCAAATATACAGTGTATGAATTTTTAAAAGCTACCAGATACAGAAATGTGCTTTAACACCAGTTAAGACCTAAAGTTTTCTTATTTTGTAGTGAGTACAGAATAAAAGGATCAGAGTATCAAATATGATATATTATATTCATTTATATTAAATACTTATTAAAATTAGCACAAATAGAAAATTCTGTAATCTCAGCACTCTGGAGGCTGAAGCAGAAAGATTGTTGCAAGTTTGAGGCCAGCCTGGGTTACAAAGTGAGCTCAAGGCCAGCCTGAACTGCAGAGCGAGACCCTGTCTCAAAAAGACAAAAAAAAAAAATTCTACTTTTGAGTATATAATTTGTTAAAGAAAATACTACTTCTTGTGGTAATTTTTACGTATTATTTCGTATACTGGTAAAATTCAAAGCTACTTTTCCCTTCAGAGATTTTCTATCTTAAGTTTGGGGCGGATGGGCTGATTAGAAAAGGGTTAGTAGCCCAAACATCAGATTTCTTTACTCATTCAGAGGTCTTAATTGATGTTTTATAAATAGTTGACATTTTTTATTTTAAAGCATTTCTATACATTTTTAGGAAAGTGTCCCTTAATTAAATGGCGTATTCATTCAAATAGTTTTTATCCCAAGGAAGAATGAAAGAAAATAAGGCTACACAGTTGCGATTAAGTCTGAGGCAGGTCATCGAGGCAGCTCTATTACAAAACATTATTTGATAAATGATTATTTTGGTAAACCAATAAGTTAATTTTTTCTTGGTCTTCTTACTTAGATAAATTTTAAGGTTTTGGGTGTTGAAAGACATTCACTTTGTCTTTAGGACAGTTTTCCACCCCATTTTTTTGTTCTGTGGAACTTTACATTTATGTCTGAGAGTATGTGTTGGCATAGGAGCCTATTTTATCAATAAAGATGAATGGTTAAAACTGAGGACAAAAAGAAAGAAACAAAGAAAGAGGGATTGAAGGGCGGGGAGGGGAATGGGAAAAAAAAGAAGCAAGATATACCATGGACAGGTACAAATTCCCAGTGATGAATGTCATCATTGTGTGTATCTAAAATGTTCCAATAAAATAAAAAATAAAAAAAACAGAAAAAGAAAGTTCTGCCCAGTTTTGCATGATTATATCTGGTAATCTGAACAACTAATGTGAAGACAACAACATGCAATATGACAAACATTGTTGAATCCCTGCTATGTTGGTTAGCAAAACTCTGTGTCATTTCTAATTTTTTAAATTATTTTTTATTCTCTTTGCTCAATCTTGCATTCTTACAACTGGTGATCTGAGCAACTTTGTTGAAGATGATAGTATGTAATATAACAACCATTGTTAGCTTCCTATCACCTTGTTTTGAAATTCTGTTATCATTTATTGTTTTTATGTTGTTTTGTTTTTGTCTTGGTTGTTGTTTTCTTTTCTCTTTAAAAGAAGAAAAAAAGAAAGAAACAAAGAAAGAAAGAGAGACCAGCCTGGGCTACATACATAGTGAGGTCTTAAACATTCAGAACTACACAGCAAGACCCTGTCTCAAAAAAAAAAAAAGTTTTAAAATATTTTATCTAGCAATTTTATGGGAGTCCAGATCCCAGGTCAGTTAGGTTCACCATCTTGTCTGAATCTCTGTAGGTGTTTAAGCAGGGCAGTGACTTTATCTGGCTTCAGAAAGATCCCCTTGTGGGCTACTGCAGAGATAGTCATGGCCTTGACTTGAGAGCAGGGCTTAGGTCTGAGCAGCATTCAGAAGCAGCCCAGAGGTCATGATAAAAGTTGGTGTAGAGTAGGGGTTTGAGTCTGGTGTGAGTCCTCCTGAACCAGGAAGCTCCTGGGTAACAGTGAAAATCCCGCCAGGGTGGGATGAAGGAGCTGCATGAGGGCCTCCAGGTTTGGCCTCCACGCACTGCTCAGCTGCCTGTGTCCCTCAGGTACCTGCATGCCTTTTCCCTGGATACCCTCTTCCTTCCCACAAAGCCCTTGGGCTTTTAGTCAAGCACTTCAGCTGCTGAGCTATTTGCCTAGCCCTTGCCCTTGGGCTTTTAGTTCTGCTGTTCTGGATCCTAAAGTTCCTCCTCATAAATGATGATGAGCCAAGTCCTGAAGTCTGCGCCTTCTCTGTCCCTGGTCCTGCAGCAATGCTTGTGTGGCTCCTGCCACATAGTTTGTCCATTTGTTCATTTGTTTATTCACTCCGTATTTTACACTGTAGTGTGCCAGGCCCTGGAGTTGGTGCTGGCTTGGGCATTCAAACTCACAGATCACAATCTCTGTTCAGAAGGTGCTTCCAACCTACAGAAACTGACCAGCACCCCCGTTGAGCCTGAGATAGTGGCAGAGTATCCGTGCTGGTGGTGTGGAGCTGGAGTCCAGGTCTGCCCCCCCACCAGTATGATTTTCAACAGACACTGACAAGTGTTGCTCTTTTTCTTTTTTTCTTTTTGAGATAGGGTCTCACTATGCAGTTCAGGCTGGCCTTGAACTCACTTTGTAGCCAAAGCGGGCCTCAAACTTGCAGCGATACTCCTGCCTCAGCCTCCCAGGCTGGGATTACAGGCATGCACCACCATGCCTGGCAATGTTGCTCTTTACAGTAGGGGAGATGGCAGAGATTTGAACTTTTGTTCCATAGATACTGGTGTGATTGAATCTTGAAAATGAGCGATGCCAGGCATGGTGGCACACGCCTGTAATTCCAACACTCAGGAAGCTGAGGCAGGGGGATTGTTGCAAATTCAAGGCCAGTCTGGGTTACAAAGTAAGCTCAAGGCCAGCCTGAACTGCATAGCGAGATCCTGTCTCAAAAGACACACACACACACACAAAAAGTGATTACTTATGTAACTAAGGATTTTTTTTGAAAAATTCACCTTTTTTGGCTTTTAAAATTTTATTTATTTGTTTAATTTGTACCAGGAATTGAACCCAGGACCTCATGCTTGCCAGTCAGGTGCTATACCGCTGAGCTAAATCCCACTTATTTTTTGAGACAAGATCTTGTTCTGTAATTCAGGCAGGCCTTGAACTCATGGCCACCCTGTTTCAGCCTCCTGAAGGCTGGGATTACAGACGTGTGTTACCAAGGCTGACTATTTTTGTTGTGTTTTAACAGCAACAAAAATTTAAAAAGTAAAAGTGAAGAAGGAGGGGAAACTGCTTTGCAGAGTGAGTTTGGGCCAAGTAAAAGAGAAAAGCAAGATAAAAGTACACCCCGGAGAAGGGGGCCATCATGAGGAAACCCAGGATAACCTTGTTTTCGAGACTAGGTCTCACTATGTCATTCAAGTGATCCCCCACACAGTCTCCTGTGTGCTAGGATTACAGGCATGTGCCACTGCACCCAGTGCTTCTTTAACTTTAGTTCGGTTAACTATGTCAGCAGTCTCCCATGAAACCCAGCTGTGTCCACCTTGGTTGAACAAATCAATTACTGCTCAAGAAGAGGGGCAAATGCATCCCTGGGGAAGCCATGTAGGGTTATGTAGAGCGTGAGAAAGTTCTTAGAGGAAGCCCTGTAAGGAAAATGGGTGACCCACAGGAGGGTTTAGGGAAGCATCTTTGATCAAGATGGGTTTATTTTATTTTTTGGTACCAGGAATTGAATTCAGGACCTTGCACTTGCTAGGCAGGGACTGTGCCCACTGAGCTATATCCCAAGCCATGATGAGGTTCTTTTATAACAGTGCTTTGCTGAGGCAGGAGGATTGTTGCAAGTTTGAGGCCAGCCTGGGCTACAACGTGAGCTCAAGGCCAGCCTGAACTGCATAGTGAGACCCTGTCTCAAAAAAGACCAACAAAAACAAGCGCCCCAAGCAAACAAAAGCAGTGTCTTGATACTTATTTAGAAGAACTGCAGGAAGGTGGAAACTGTCAGGTGTGAGGGGCAACAGTCCCACAAACTGGCCAGAGTGGGGGACTGCTTGGTCTTTATGATTTGGACAGGAATCTCTGTTTGTTCTATGTTTATCATACTTGTGGAGGGGTCTTGTTTTTCTCTTGATCCATCATGGTAACAGAGGGGCCTCATCTGCTGTCAGTGTTCTGTAAAACTGGTTATATTTTAAGCAGGAGAACAGCAAGGCCTCTCTATCTGTGGGTGCCAGCCAGCTCTCAGCAGCACAGAGGCCTCTATCTGTAAGTTCCAGTCAGCTTTTAGCAGCAGAGAGGCCCCAAAGATTAGCTAGATCCTGGACTTCCTTTCTCACCTGAAAAGGTTTTCGGGTGAGAAAGTATATATATATATATATATATATATATATATATATATTCTACTCCACTTCATGCATCAGCATGAACAGCTAGTGGGCACTGGGCTCTTCACTCTCTCCCCTTAGCGGCTATAATGCCCCCAGCCCCTTGCTCTAAGCTCAGCCTGATACCTTTGCAGCACTGAGCTGTCTCAAATGCCTCTACCCAAGTTTTTATTTGTAGCTTCTTTCTAGCACATCTCAACCTGTCTTCAGCCCTGAGACCTTCTCCTATACACTCTATTTACGCCCTTTTTTCCTGAACACAAACCCAGCTGTGGCTCCTGCCTGAGTGGGCTTTACCTACCTGGCAGGCCCAACCCCTCCCTCTGTTGGGCCTTGACCCTCCTGCAGTAGGACGTTCCAAATCCTGAGACTACCCCATCCGTCTCCAGGAGCACCCTTCTCTAAGCAAAGACTTTGTCCTGGAACTTTTTCTGGCAAACATCGCCCTTCCACAACTTACTGGGCAATGATTCCTAGGCTCCTCCTCTGACCTCCACTAATGTTCTCTTTAGCCTTGTGGATGGTGTTTTCCTCTGGAGAACCTGGAGAGGTCTGTGAGTTAGGTCTATGTTGGTTCCTTCTCCTGAAAAATACACTTACAGCACTCCAGGCAGGCACCCTCGAGGAGGAACTGGACCTGCTCGAGTCACTGCAGCAGGAAGAGGGCCCTGGCAGAGGGACTCTGAACAGTGACAGCACTGCACATGGAGTCTGCTCATGGCTCAGGTTGTACAGGTCAGAGCTGAGCTGACAGCAGGGCAGCCAGAGCAGAAGTAGGCAGATGGCAGGGCCAATGTGCCAGGCTAAGGAATGCAGACTTTACCCTGAGGGCACCCAGCAGAGGGTGCTGGCAGACACGAGGCTTGAACAAGGGAGGAGGAGGATGGGGAGAGAAGTGGGACAAGACGGAGGAGGGGAACAGCTGCTTCTGGTCTGGGGAGACAGCGCAGGAATGGCAAGTTTTGGGGAGGCTGAGGTGCCTGTGGATTCTGGGTGGCTTGTAGTGTATGGGTCCCTTTGTGAACATGAGGCACTGATGCCAGTTAACCAAGTGCACTGAGAGGCGGACAGGGAGAAGGCAGGCGACAGTGGCCCAGGCAGCCTCAGTCCTGGAGCTCAGGAACCCAGGGTAGGGTAGGGTACATAGAGGAGGGCTCCAGGCATCAAAGGACCATCCGTGGGGAGAACGAGGCTGTGTGTGTGAGGACTACAGAAGGGTGTGGTAAGAGCAAAGAGAGGTGCAGAACACGTTGGGCTGGGGATTCATGAAGGGGCCAGGTGCCAGAGTGAGGCCCAGAGGCCTGCCTGCCCAAGCCTTCAGTCTCTGCACCCTTCTGTGTTGGGTGTATGTATGTGAGTCCCTTGGGAGAGATAGTAAGGAGTGGGCAGGGCCCATGGCTGTGCTGTACCATTCTCAGGATAGATACAGTTAGGCCACTTCCCATTGTGACCTGGTACCATGCCCGAGAGCTTCAGGATCTCTATCACCAGCAATCCCAGGACACACCTTAAAATAGGGCTGGCAAAAGCCGGGCGTGATAGTGCACGCCTGTAATCCCAGCACTTGGGAGGCTGAGGCAGGAGAATCACTGCGAGTATGAGACCAGCCTTGGCTACAAAATAAGCTCAAGGCTGGTCTGAATTGCATAGCAAGACCCTGTCTCAAAAAAGAAGGGTTGGAGGCTGGCAAGAAAGGCAGAGGCGTGGACACAGGATCAGCTACTGTACTGTCATTCACTCACATATTTGCTTGTCCTGTGCACAGGTAGACAGGGCACCTGTAGCTCCCTGGAAGTGGCAGTGATAGGAGAGATAAGAAGCAGAGAGCAAAAGGTTCTGTTTATTGGAATTTTAGTGACAGCAGAACGAGCAGAAGGCTTCCTCCTCCCCTGAAACATGCCATCTCTCTGCTCAGGGCTCAGCACAGGAGAGCCCCCCTCAGATGTTCCCAGAAGGCAGTGCTGAGGGGTGGGGAGGGAAAGGGGAAACTATGCCAGGCTGGGGAGCTGGGACAGGAGGAAGATGTCCACCCTCACCTCTTGACTCGACCCTTCTCCCCTGGGCCTGGCATTGCCCCAGACCCCAGGGTGGTGGGCTGGCAGACAGGGCTCATGCAACAATGAGTAGACAGGAGGTGGCACGAAGATGAGGCCCCAATGCCCCTTGGCAGGGTGAAAGGGCTGGAAGGGGCCATGTTGTGGCCACAGCAGGTCCAAACAGAAGTTTTCTGCTGTGTACATACAAGGAAGGTTGAAGAGGGGCTCTCCCTGCCCCGGACCAGAGAAAGAGAAATATGGTTGGCATCATGATGCCAGGGAAGGGTCCTGGCTAGCCATGCCTCCTGAGTAGGGCACAGCACGCTGGGGGCCCAGGCTACTCCTTGGCACGGCCGATGATGGTGAGGATGTAGAGGAAAATGTTGATGATGTCTGTATACAGGTTCAATGCTGCGAACACATACTCCTCCGGGCTCAGGGACAACTGCTTGTTCCCCAGCAGCAGCTGAGTGTCCACTGCCAGGAACTGAGGACAACAAGGTTAGTGTTGAGAGAGAGCCCTGCCCTTTGGTGTCCTCCCACCCTCGGTTTCCCCACCTCGTCACTCACACAGGTGAAGAGCAGGGCTCCCAACGAGGCGTACACGATCTCCAGGATGCGGTTCCGGATGAAGATGCAGAGAAAGGCAAAGATGAAGAGCACCACAATGCTAACCAGGAGCACGCCCATGCATGAGGTGAAGTCATAGCGGGTCTACGAGGATGCAAGAGGGACAAACGGCTGAGGGCGCCAGGCCCAGGAAGGCCTCTCAGCCACAGCCTGCCTTGGGGGACCCCTTACCTGCATGGAGAAGATGACCACTGTGAAGCAGACAGCTGTGGTGATGCCCACAGCCATGAGGACCGCCTCAGTGTCGTAGAAGCTGGCAATCATGCCCACCATGTAAGACAGGCTGACAGTTAGGATTGACTGTGGGAAAAGAAGGTCACATCCCATGCTGGGTGTGTGGATTGGTCCGAGCCCTAACCTACTTCCCACCCTCTGTTGCTCCAATGGCTGGGAGGCTTGGGCTTAGATTTGGACGTTACCAGTGCCACAAGATTCCAGGGGTGCTTTCGCCGGAAGTCCCCACAACAGCTGAGGACAATGAGGGAGATGAAGAAGATGGCATAGGAGACATAGTAGGTCCAGACATTCTTCCGGACAAAGCCCTTCACCTCCCCGACAAAAGTGAACACGGCTACCGTGGAAAGGGTCACCAAGAGCTGCAGAGTCAGCACCAGGAACACCTGGGGAGAAGGGGAAGTCAGGGTCGTGCACCCAGGCACTCCTCAAGCCCCCCCAGCCCACAGTCAGGGCCCACCTTTCGGATGAAGGCCTGTCGGATGCTCTTGTCATCCCAGTTGGTAGCAGGGAAGTCCTGGTTGTCATAGTAGGAGGGGGGCCCCTCCTCCTGGTAGTTCCCATGCTGGGGGGCTAGGGGAGAGGGGACGAGGGACTAGATCAGTTGCGCTGGAGGGATGTGGAGCCCCGCCCACCACACCAGGTTCACCACCACTACTCACAGCCAGGATCCTGTGCCTGGAAAGGCTGTGGTTGTCCATAGGGGTTGGGGGGAAAGGGGCTCTGTGGATATGGCCCCTGTGGGTACCCTTCAGGGTAGGGCCCCTGAGGGTAGCCACCTTGGGGGTATGGGCCCTGAGGGTAGCCTCCTTGGGGGTAGGGACTGGGGGCGTGGGGATACCCTGGCTGACCATAGGGGGAGGGCTGGAAAGCGGACTGTGGGTAAGGCGCTCCAGGGTAGGGCGGCTGAACATAAGGGGGCATGGGAGGCTGGGGCCCCCCAGGGTATGCAGGGTTGGGGGGAGGGTAGTTGTCCCCAGACACCAAAAAACTCTTTTCATGGGACATGGTCTTGTGTTCTGCTGGCTGCCCCTAGAGGAGAAAGAGGGAATACTGTAGTTAGCCTTCTGTCACTGCGCCCTGAATCTGAAGGAAGGAGCAAGGACCACTACCTTTGCCCCAACGTGTGGAGGAGCCCTACAGCAATGAGGCCAGGGTAACCAAGTGGGACTGGGTGACTCTAGGCCGACCCAGGAAGTGGGGGGGGAGGGGAAGGATGGCTGTCAGCCTCGAAATTTGGAGCTTTGGTGGAGCCTTCTCGCTGCTGCTGTCAGAGTCCCAGGGTCAGAGCTCAGTCAAGTGGGGCCTGGGGGCAAGGCTGGGGACGAGTGGGGGTGTGCCCAGCGGGCCCTCCCCTTCGCATCCCACCTCTTAAGCAGCTTGAAGAGACCAAAGGTTGCGGCTATTTCTATCCCAGGAAATCCCCACGCCATCTGTGACCAATGGAGCCCTGAACCCTCTCTCAAAGACTGGGCCCGGCAGTCTCTCCCTCCCGGGGCGGGAGAAGGCCTGGATTGGTTGCCCGGGTGTCTGCCAGTGGGGTACGCCAGCAACAGCGGGGTGCGGGGGTGTGTGGGGGATGGAAGCGACCAGAGGGCGTACTGAGGAACAAAGCAGGCATGAAGACGCCCGCGTTGGGGGCGACGAGGGTGGGGCGGTGGTCCCCGGATGCGGCGGGTGGACCCTCCCGCCGAGCCAGGGGCGACGGGGCCGGGCGTCCGGCCCCCGCACAGCGCGCCGCCCCCTCCCTCCTGGTCCCAGCCTCCGCAGCTCCCTGCCCCCACCGCCGCCGCCACACTGGGCTGAGCAGGCCGTCCGCCCTGGCCAGACCGAGTGACCCACCAGAGGTGGCCGGTTTGGCTGCACAGAGACCGAGACGCGGGGGCGGCCTGTCGACCTGGCAACTGCCGCGGGCCAGACAAGCTCCTGGAGTCGGATCAGGGACTCACCGATCCCGGGGCGCCGCAGGCAGGTCCACTTGGTGTCCGCTGCGCAGTGGCGCAGTGTTTGTCGGTGCGTCCGCACCCGCACCGCTCAGGGGCCGGCTCGGCTGCGCCAGCACCTGCCGCTAGAGAGATGCAGCGGGGCCCTGTGACGGGGCGGGACCGGGGCGGGGGCTTGTGACGGGTAGGGAGGGCCTTTTGTGATGGGGCGTGGTCCAATCTTGTGACGTCACTTGGGGCGGGGCTCCTTGTGGTGGGGCGGGGCTTCAGCGCGGAAACCAAAACCTTCTAAACCTCAATTCCAGATCCGGTCCTGTGGGCAGCTCTCATCTGGGACCGACGCTGGTTCACCACACACTGTCTGTGGAGGGGTGGGCCCGGGGGTTGATAGCTAAAGATATCTGAGAAAGGGGTCCGTTCTGGCAATTTGGCTCTCTTGCTGTTTAAGGAATTAGGAAGTTGATTCCTACAGGCAGAATTTGCTGAAGCTCCAAGAACACTCTTCCTGGCCTTAAAACAGCGTTCACTTTCTCTTTTCATCCAAGTCTGTCCCAAATTTACCTGCCTATTTGTTTAATTGCCCATTCTGTCATAGAGACCAAACTGCCAGGCATCACTCTACACCTCTTGTCTTCATATACTATATGGCCTGAGGCTAGGTTAACTCCTTGCCTTGGCTCTGGAGGTTTTCCTGAGAAAATTTTGACTGTCACCAGCAGAGTGTCCCCTGGATAATCCCAAGCCCTCTGCAGTGGCTTGGGCTGGAGGACCTTCTAGTGTTCCCTGGCTCTTAGGCAGCTGGGCATCCCCAGGCCAGGCAGTGGTTAGGAAAAGGCTCTCTCTTGCCTGTAATCCCAGCACTCAGGAAGCTGAGGCAGGAGGATCGTTGCAAGTTCAAGACCAGCCTGGGCTACAAAGTGAGCTCAAGGCCAGCCTGAACTGCATAGCAAGACACTGTCTCTAAAAAAGAAAAAAAAAAAAAAAAGAAAGAAAGAAAAAAAGACAGAAAAAGACAAAAAAGCTGGGGACATAGCTCAATGGCACAAGCACCTGCCTAGCAAGCACAAGGTCCCAACTTTGGTTCCTGATACAACAAAAACAAAAGACAGAAAGAAAGAAACAATGAGAAACACAGCGATGAGTATAGGGGTTCAGAAGGGGCTGGGCAGGCTGGGTGTGGTGGTGCACATCTGTAATCCCGGCCCTCAGAAGGCGGAGGCAGAAGGAATGCCTTGAATTTGAGGCCAGCCTGGGCTACATAGTGAGTTCAGCCAGTCTGAAGTGCACAGTGAAACCCTCTCTCAAAAAGACAAAACAAACATAGCAGGTGTGTGGGGGGAGGCTGGGCAGGTGAGAGGCTCTTCAGAGCTTTCAGCCTCATGTTAAAGTTTCCACTAAGGGCCAGGTGAGGGGTTAGTGGAGAAGGGAGAGCTGCATGGCTCTGTGGGGAAGGCCAGGTGATGCATTCCCTGAATTTGTAGTTGTGGATGAAGGGTGAGGCGTTGAGCCTACTGAGCATCAGGATGTTATATATGGGGCAGAGAGGAGACTGTGACCGTCAGGTGGAGCCAGACAAGCCCCCAAAGAACTTTGGTTTTTACTGTTATCACCCGTGAGAGCTGTAGCAACTCATTGGTGCCAGGTTTTTTGTTTGGTTTTGTTTTGGTCTTTTTGAGACAGGGTTTTACTATGCACTTCAGGCTGGCCTTATACTCACTTCAGAGCCAAGGCTGGCCTCAAACTCACAGTGATCCTCCTGCCTCAGCCTCCCGAGTGCTGGGATTACAGGTATGAGTGGCCATGCCTGGCTGGTGCCAGTAGAAAAGGCTTACCCTGCTCTGCGGAGAATCCACCCTGGGAATGGCTGAGCATGGCACGGGAGCCACATGGGGAGGTTAAGAAGACAGGGTAGCCATCAAACCAGAAATACCAGCCAGGTGTTGTGGTGCATGCCTGTAATCCCAGCACTTGGGAGGCAGAGGTGAGAGGATCTTCACAAGGTCGAGATGAGCCTGGGCTACAAAGTGAGCTCATGGCCAGCCTGAACTGCATAGCAAGACCCTGTCTCAAAAAGACAAAAAAATACCAGAGGCTCAGACAGGGTGAGTGGCAGATGACAGTGAAGATGGCACTGGCTAGCATCAATACTTGCTTTAGTGATAACAAAAACTAAAACTAAGGATTGGAATGTACAGGCAAAACTTTAATTGGAAGGTAAGAGAAAATACTCTTAACAGAAAGAACTTTTACCAGTGGCTAGAGGGGGTGCACTCTGGTGAAGGAAAGGCAAGCAAAGATGCCAATTTTATGAGGTGTTTGTAGTGGGCTGAGGTCTGGTTGATCATTACCTTAGTTCTGGTTTAGTAGCTCCAGAGGTATCATCAGGACTTGAGGGGCAATTTGGTTGCCATGAAAGGAATCCTCACGATTTGGGGCAGTCTCAGTCATGTGAGGCTCTGCTGGAATACAAGCTCAGGGCAACAGAGACCTCTGAGTGTGGGTATTCTTAATCTCGAAGGATGATGAGATAGGGTAGATAAATGTAAGGCTAAAATGCTTTGTTTTCACTTTGGGAGGGTGAGGCAAGAGAATCACAGTTTGAGTCCTGCCTGGGCAACCTAGTGAGATCTTGTCTCAAAATAAAAAAAAAAAAAAAAATGCTGGGTGTGGTGGTGCATACCTGTAATCCCAGCACTCTGGAGGCTGAGGCAGGAGGATTGTTGCAAGTTCTAGACTAGCCTGGACTACAAAGTGAGCTCAAGCCAGCCTGAACTGCATAGTGAGACCCTGTCTCAAAAAGACAAAAAAACCCACAAAAACCACAAAACCCAAACCAAACAAAAAGATAAAAAATAAAAAAGGCTAGGAAAATAGCTCAGTGTGAAGGTCCTGGGTTCAATGCCCAGTATTTTAAACAAAAACAAAAACAAAGCACCTTGTTTTGCCAACTTTTAGAAACATTCTCTAAATGACTAACATGTCTGCATCCAGGGAGCTGAAAAGGATTTGACCCAGAGTTATAAAATGACAAACTTTGTTCTACTTTTGGTTTCCTATTGGGCATCTATAGGCACGAGTGAAGAGTTACAGTTTTTAGCAAAACCAGCTTTTTTTTTGTCTTTGATACAGGGTCTTGGTGTTCAGTTCAGGCTGGCCTTGAGCTCACTTTGTAGCCCAGGCTCGCCTTGAACTTGCAGCAATCCTCCTGCCTCAGCTTCCCGAGTACTGGGATTACAGGCATGCGCCACCATGCCCAGTAAAACAGCTTTTCTGAGCCAATCTGACTCAGAAAAAACCACGAATCATGCTTTTACGGAGTAATAGGTGAAGGGCACAGAAGTTTGTCTTCTACGTCGGAGGTGCCAGGTGTGCAGGGCTGAGGGAGTGGGCTAGGCAAGGGTGTGGGCCCCATGTAGGAACAACAGGGGTGGGCTGGGGTGACTGGGGGATGGGGATGGAAAGCAGCCATGGGTGCAATCTTGGAAAGGCTGGAAGAAAAGGCCTAAAGGCTCAGGGCATTGGGAATGTGTGCAAATGTGGATTCTACAGGCCCTGACTGTACCTCCATTTCTTCTTTTGTGGTGAGGATTATTGGATGTAAGCCTGTCGGCACCGTGCCTGCACTTCTGTGATTGGTCATGACGAGGGGAGACGGAGAGGGTTAGGTGGGTACTGAGAGGTCACCCTCTAACCCAAACCTGACCTCTGCTGAGATGGTGGTCTTTGGTGTCAGAGCTGCCCACCATCAGCACTTACATGCGAGGCTTGGTGTCTTAGTGATTTTTTTTTTAATTTTAAAGAGAAAAAAATAAAAAATTCCAAAACAAGATAATAGGGTAACAATGGTTAATACATTGCATGTTGTTATCTTTATTTACTTATTTGGTTAATACATTGCATGTTGTTATCTTTATTTACTTATTTTATTTTTTATACCAGGAATCAAACTTAGGACCTAGCGCTTGCCAGGCAGATGCTTATGCCCCTGAGCTAAATCCCTGGCTGTTATCTTTAGCTACTGAGAGTACAAGATATAGGCCTTTAAGCAGAACGTGGTGGTGTACGCCCGTAATCCCAGTACTTGGGAGGCTGAGGCAGGAGGATCACTGAGAGTTCGAGGCCATCCTGAGCTACAAAGTGAGCTCAAGGCCAGCCTGAAATAGCGAGACCCTGTCTCAAAAAGACAAAAATAAAAAAAGATATAGGCATTTAATTGTCCAAACAATATTACCACAAATTTTTCAAGGAACTAAGAGAAATCAGTAGTATCACTATCTTAGCTATCTTGGAAAGTAATCGAAGGCCAGCCTCAGCCAGGGCAACCCTGAAAAGCAGAGGTCAGTCAGAGGACATGCCTGTCCACCCTGCAAAGAGTGGGCCCTAGAGGGCCAGTGACTGGGCTGGTGGGAGGGTTCTGAGGGGTCTGCCTGGCTGTCACCTCCTGGTGGGCTGAGGCTGAGACTTCAGCAGCAGAGGAAGCACCTCGCAAACAGAAACCAGGGCCTGCCCTCAGGCCTGGCTCCTCCCTCCCAGTTTTCTTCAGTGAGTTTCACTTTTGTTTTCCTGTCCTGTCCCAGGTCAGAAATGCAGGCAGCAGCTAGTCCGAGCTGAAGGCCTGGGTGGCAGGGGAAGTGTAAGTGTGGGATATGTGGGTGCCCGCAGTGGGGGATACAGACAAGGGGCCCTGGAGGCAGTAGGAGGGGTACTCCAATCAGGTAGACTGGCCCAGTTGGACGCAGAGGGCATGCAGCAGGCCTCTTCCTCACCCTCATGTTCCATTTCAGGGTTTAGATGGCTGAGGAGGAGCCAGGGGTGGCAGTGGAGGTCCAAGGGCTGCCCCTTGGTGTGCCAGACGAGCTGCTCACCCTTTACTTTGAGAACCGCCGACGCTCTGGTGGGGGGCCTGTGTTGAGCTGGCAGAGACTTGGCCGTGGGGGCATCCTCACCTTCCAAGAACCCGAGGGTGAGAAGGTTGGTGGAAAGGGGAGGCCTGGGTGCCTTGATGCTACAATAGCCCTGATGCCCCGCCCCTGCTCACAGATGCTCGGAGGGTATTGGCCCAGGCAGAGCATCGACTGCAAGGTGCCTGTCTGAGCCTGCAGCCAGCCCCGCCATGTGCCTCTACACGCCTGCTCCTCCAAGGATTTCCAGCTGGCACCACACCCCAGCATCTGGAGCAGCATGTTCAGGCCCTGTTGTGTGCCTTGGGACACCCAGGGCAGCCCTGCCATGCCCTGGCCAGCCCCAGGCCGGACAGGGCCCTGGTCCAGCTGCCCGTGCCCCTTCCTGAAGAAGGTAAGAGGTGAGATTAGAGCTGAGCTGCTGATTAGGGAAGATGTCCAAAGCCTACCTGTATGTTTCCCACAGAATTCCAGATCCTCGAGGAGCAGGCTCAGAATCTGGGCCTGAATGGGGCCTCTGTGTCCCTGGCCCGAGTGCCCCAGGCTCGAGCGGTGCGTGTGGTAGAGGGCAGCTCTCCTGTGGACTTGCTGCTGCTGGAACTGTACCTGGAGAACGAGCGCCGCAGTGGCGGTGGGGCCCTGGAGGGCCTTCGCAGCCTGCCTGGGCGGCTGGGCACGGTCATCTCCTTCCAGCAGTGGCGGGGTGAGTCAGCCGGACAGACCTGGTGGGACCCCCCGCCTCCCACAGAAAGCTGGTGAACCTTCTGTCCTCTTCTTTCCTGCAGTGGCTGAACGGGTGTTGCAGCGGGATCACTGGCTGCAGGGCTCAGAGCTGAGCCTGGTCCCCCACTATGAAGTCCTGGAGCCCGAGGAACTTGCTGAGACCCCTGCTGGAGGGAACAACCCATCCACGATGGATCCTGGAGCTGTGGACTATGCTCTCCTGGAGGCTGGAGAGCTGGCAGGGGCCCCAAAGGGTGCAGGGACTACGACTGTGGACTCTAGGGAGGTACCAGGGCAAGTGGGAGGCTCTCTGAGAAAAAGTCAGGAGGGATCTTCAGGAAAGGTCATGCTAGTTGACCTGGGAACTGTGAGGTCTCTGGAGCAAGAAGGGCTACAGAACCAAGGGCCTGTGGGGCTGCTGGAGCAGGAGCGGGCCATGAGCCTGGGAACTGTAGGGTCTCCAAAGCAGGCTGGGCTCATGAGCCCAGAACCTAAGGAATCTGCAGGACTAGTGGGCCCAGTGGAGATCTCTATGAGGTTGCCGGAGCAGGAGGGCCCAGGTCCCTTGGATCTGCTGGGAATTGCCATGAGCTCACTAGGGCAGGAGGAGGTGGTGGGTCCAGCAGAGATCACCCTGGATTCTCCAGAGAAGGCTGGGTTGGAGAGCCCAGGGCATGTGGGGCTGCTAGGGCAGGAGGGCCCGGTAGAGACGGTGTTGTCGATGGAGCCAGGGGCCATGCGCTTCCTGCAGCTTTATCATGAGGACCTTCTTGCCAGCCTGGGAGATGTTGCCCTCTTCCCACTTGAAGAAATGGATGTGACAGGCTTTCGGGTGAGTGACTACTGGGAATTTCTTTTGGGCCCTTCTTCCACAGGGGCCTCACACTTTTCCTGTCTTCCGAACCTGCGAACTATCCCTCTGCCATGGTTTTGTAGCTCTGTGGAGCCCAGGCTCCATGCCAAGTGGCCCAGGAGTTGCTACAGAGTCTGCTGGGCAGCATTAGCTGCCACATGCTGAGCCTGAGGCACCCAGGCAGTGCCAGATTCCTGCTGGGGACAGAGGGACAGCGCCTTCTTCGGGGCCTAGAGGCTCAGTTCCAGTGTGTCTTTGGGACAGAGCATCTGGCCAGTGCCACCATGGACACAGACCCTGAAGAGGTAGAGGTGGAGTTTTGCTCACCCCTCCCCTTTTGTACATCTCAGCCTCCCAGCCCCAGGTGCCTCCTCAACCCTCACCCAGAGGCTGACGATCCTGATATCCTCTCCCCACAGGTGGACCCCACGGAGGCCCTTCAGGTCCACCCTGCACACAGCCACACGCTGTGGTCCCCAGAGAGTACAGACACTGATCAGGAGAACATGAGCCTGGGTAGGGCTCCCTCAAGACTCCAGAATGTTCTGCGGTCCTTTCTTGATCTGACCTTCTGCCCCACTTGCACTCCCACCTGTCTAGAGACCCTTTATAGGCCCACTCTGTACCCCTAAACTCATTCCATCTTTCATCTATTCCAACTCATTCCATCCTTCAGTGCCACCCCGGCTGGGCCTGCTGCATGACCCAGTAGCCTTTCTCTACCTTTAGAGGAAATCCGAGAGATGCTGGCCACCTTTGGGAGCCTAGATTCAGAGCACCGGCAGCTCCTGGAGCCTCAGGAGGAGAACCCTGAGGAGCAACCAGAGGATGCAGAGGATGCAGCAACTCCAGGGCAGGAGGAGACAATACCCACACCTGGAGCTGGGGAGGAGACTGTGGCACCTAACACTGGTACACTCGAGCCTGAGCAGCTGCAGGAGGAGGCTGCACTGCAGCTGGCCCTCCACCGCTCACTGGAGTCTCAGGACCAGGTGGCTGAGCAGAAGGAAGCTGCCACACTAAGGCGAGCCCTGGCGCTCTCCCTCTTGGAGCAGCCCCTGCTGGAGGCAGAACAGCCCCTGGGTGGCAGTTCTGGTCATGGGGCCCGACTGGTGGTACACGTGCCTTTTGAGCAGGATATGGAGGAGCTGGACCAGGCTCTAGCGGCCGCCCTGGAGAAACACCTCCAGCAGGAGACAGTGACGCTCCAGGGCCATGTGCTACCCGCAGAACTGTGCGCTCCCCTGGAACGGTGCCATGGTGTGACTGTTGCCCTGCATGGTGACAGTGTTCTTCTCCGTGGCTTTGGGGCCCAGCCTGCCCGTGCAGCCCGCCACTTAAATGCACTTCTGGCTGGCCCGTTGGATCAGAGTTTGGCCTTCCCCTTTGGAGTGTCAGGAACTACCAGTGAGTCTGAGCCTTGGGCTGGGGTGTGGAGTAGGAGGTGGTTGTTGGGCTAGTGGCCCAGGCATGGCCCTACTGTCTCTCTCATATATTAGTGCCAGAGCAGGGGCTAAAGGAGCCCTTGGGAAGACTGGAGGGCCTGGCAGAGAGTACCAGGGAGTTCCAGGAAGTGGTGCAGGCCTTCTACAACACCCTGGATGCTGCCCATAGCAGAATCAGCATCATCCGGGTGAGTCCACACCCTACTCATTGGGCTCATAGCTCCCTGTGAGCTGTTACATTCCCTGCATCAGGGTCACCTGGCCAGGAGTGCTCAATGTTGGCCGGCTGGAAGCTGACTGGGTGATGAGGGAGTGCTGTCCAGGGCTCTCCAGCCTTGTTCTTGCGCAGAGGACATTCACAAAGTCGGATGGGGAAGCCCAAAGAACAGAGGTTAGGGAGGCTGGGGATCTGACAGGTCCCAGTGAGGCTGCCTGCTGAGTGGTATGTGGCTTTCTCCATGCGACACATCCTTATCTGGATCATGGAGGGGTGCTGCCATCTTGTGGCCATTGTGAGGATTACTTATTCCCACAAATAATTCTTTTTCTGTTTGGGAGCCCTTCTGCCTCCTATAGAGGTCACTCGCGCAGGTAAAGAACCAGGCTCACTGTCACGTGGCAGCCTCTTCATGTGTATGTGTGTGTGTGTGTGTGTGTGTGTGCGCTGTGCATGTGTCTGTAGATCCAACCCACTGCGCAAGTGCTCTACCACGGAGCTATTTACCTAGTCCCTCTTTCTATATTTTCCTGTATTCTAACTTTATGTATTTATTTTTTGGGGACAGGATCTCACTCTGTAGTTCAGGCTGGCCTTGAGCTCACCATATAGCCCAGGCTGAGCATGAGCTTGTGGTAATCTTCCTGCATCAGCCTCTCAAGTGCTGGGATTACAGGCATGTGCTACCATGCCCTGCTTCCTGTATTCTAACTTGCTTTTTTTTTTTTTTTTTTTGCCTTTTTTGAGACAGGGTCTCACAATGCAGTTCAGGGTGGACTTGAGCTCCCTTTGTAGTCCAGGCTAGCCTCAAACTCACAATGATCCTCCTGCCTCAGCCTCCCAAGTGCTGGGATTACAGGCATGCACCACCACGCCTGGCTAACTTGCTAAATTTGGTAGCTCTGAGCATAGACATTTCCCCCAAAAGGCCTAAGAATAATTGGTAGGGAGCCCAGAAGCCCCAACCCACCCATACACTTTAAGAAAGCTGAGCTGAGAGGGAAAGACTCGGGAGGCCAGGCATATGGGAAACATGTAAAAAGTTATTTATTTTTTCTGGTACCAGAAATCAAACAGAGGACCTTGTGCTTGCCAGGCAGGCACTTGTGCTGCTGAACTATATCCCCGGCCTGAAACATGTAAAAAGTTAAAAAAAAAAATCTTGGTCTTTCTTAGCATCATGTACCGGTAGTGAACAACCCATGAGATTTCTTTTCACTTTTATACTGACCTTGGCGTATGCTTGTAAAGTGGTTTTTGTTTGTTTGTTTGTTTGTTTGTTTTCATTTCAAAGGTTGAGGATTTCCTGTCAAGCTCCAGGGGCATGTTTTTCCCATCACTCTTCTTGGCATTTCCAGGTTCCTCCCCATCGGGAGATGTTGCCTTCAGCTCAGAGAAATGGTCGTCTACTGTGTGGCCAGGTGTCCCATCCCTGTCTCTTGTCTTCTGGGGGAGGTCCTGCGATGCAGCCTTGCTTCCTTCACCTGCCTTACTCTCTTGTTCTCCAGCCCAGCAATCCCATTCTTGGGTTTTTCTTTCTTTCTTTATTTTTGAGACAGGGTTTCACTATGTAGTTTAGGCTGGTCCTGAACTCACTATGTAGCCCAGGCTTGTTTTTTTTTTTTGCGGTACTGGGGATCGAACTCAGGACCCTGCGCTTGCTAGGCAAGCGCTTATTCCACTGAGCTATATCCCCAGCCCTTCCAGGCTTGTTTTGAACTCTCAGTGATCCTCCTGCCTCAGCCTCCCAAGTGCTGGGATCACAGGTGTGTGTCACCACACCCGACAGCAATCTCATTCTTTTTGGGGGGGGGGGGCTGTACTGGGAATCAAACTCATGACCTTGCACGTGCCAGGCAGGCACTTGTGTCTCTGAGCTATATCCCCGGCCCCTACAATCCCATTCTTAATGTGAGAACTCTTTCTTATTTCTAGACTCTTTCACAATAGTCTTGTTTTATGGATGTGTTATCCTTTTGCATTGTTCTGAAGAGACTAAATAGAATTTCTTTTTAAAATTCTGTTTGGCAGCAAAACAAAACAAAACAACAACAAAAAAAGCAAGCTGTACATGGTGCACACCTATAATCCCAGTACTCAGGAGGCTGAGGTAGGAGGATTGTGTAGAGTTCAAGAGAAGCCTGGACTACATAGTGAGTTCAGGCCAGCCTGAACTACATAGTGAGATCCTGTCTCAAAACAAACAAACAAACAAACAAACCAAAAAAAACTTTTTGTGTGTGTTCTTCATACTTTTGCTGTCTTCCTCCACCATGAAGTGTTTCCCTTCCACCACACCACCCTGCCTTAGAGCCAGCTGATTATGGACTAAACCTCTGTAAACTATGAGCCAAAGAAATCTTTCCTTCTTTAAAAAAAAAATCCCATCTGTGTGGGTGCCCGAGTTCATTCCTCTAGGACTGATTGTTGGATTGGCCATTTGAGGCCGTATCTCCCACCTGGGTCTTCCAGCACTGAGGTCTGTGGGCATCTCTTGATATCAGGAATAAAGTCCTGAGGGCAGATTGGGCACCTTGCTGGACTTTTAACTGAACAGGAGTAGCTGTAGCTTCTGCTTTCCGGTGAGCAGATGGAGTTTACACAACTACAGTCCTCTTTGGAGTGGTCAGGTATCCCCGGAAGCCTTTCAATGCCACTTGTCCCATGAAGGTGGCACACTGGGAACTACGATTTCTCTCCCAGATCCTAAATTCCTCCACCAGAAGGCTCCTGATGGCCGAGCTCAGCTGTGTCCTGAGGTCAGGTGTACGGAGGAACTTCCAATTACTGGGCCTGACTGTGGCTCGCCTTGCAGGTGCAGCGCGTGTCGCACCCACTGCTGGAGCAGCAGTACCAGCTGCACCGGGATCGTCTGGTACAGCGCTGCACGCGGCAGCCTGCAGAGCAGGTTCTGTACCACGGCACGTCGGCATCTGCAGTGCCTGAGATCTGTGCGCACGGCTTCAACCGCAGCTTTTGTGGCCGCAACGGTGAGGCCTGGGCCGGGCAGGGGCGGGGCCCAGCTGTTCTGAATATTCTGATACCTGTTTGCTCGTCCCACCCCACAGGTACGCTCTACGGGCGGGGCGTGTATTTCGCCAAGCGCGCCTCCCTGTCGGTGCAGGACCGATACTCGCCCCCCAACGACGATGGCCACAAGGCGATATTCGTGGCTAGGGTGCTGACAGGCGACTACGGGCAAGGCCGCCGGGGTCTGCGGGCTCCCCCTCTGCGGGACTCCGGCCACACAGTGCTGCGCTACGACAGCACTGTGGACTGCCTCAGCCAGCCCAGCATCTTTGTCATTTTCCATGACACCCAGGCGCTGCCCACCCACCTCATCACCTGCAAGCGCCTGCCCCACGCTTCCCCTGAGACTCCTCTTGGACTTTTGGGGCTCTCCCCGGCCACCTGACTCGAGGCTGGCCTGCTCCGCAAATTTCCGTTCTGCACGGCCCCCTTGACATTAGCTAGCAGGGGCCAAGCGGACCCAGAGCAGTGGGCCGGCGCCCTTCTGCGCCGGGCCCACCACCAGGGGTCAGCAGAGCACAGCGGGAAGGTGCGCAGCCGGGGCACGCCCGTCTTGGCGCGACCTCGCCGGAGCGGGTTCTGTCTTTGAATAAAACCTGTACGAGACCGGGCGGAAGAGCCCTGGAAACTCAGAATCCGACCTCATTTGGGGCATGGGGACCTCGTCCTGGCCAGGGTTCGGGTCGACTGTTCTCGGGCGGGGGCAGCAGCAGGCAGCTGACCAAGGCTGCGGGTGCAGGGCGGGGCTCAACGCACCGGGGCGACCCCACGCTGTCTTGGTGGCACGCACGTTCGCCAGCGGCGTCGCCTTGCCTACCGGCCCGCCCCGCACGCACAGGGACAGGCTGCGCTGGCCAGAGGTGCGCGCACAGAGCGGGCGCCTCCCCGCGGAGTTGCACCGCAGACTGCAGCTCCGTAGCCTCAGGGACTCCCGGCCCGCGACACGCGGTGTTTGCTCGCTTGCAGACTCCTGCTGGTGCTTCACGGCGCTGCTCTCGTCGGGCCGGCCGGACTGGGGCGGGGCCCCGGGCTCGCCCCGCCCGCGTTGCCTCCGGGGCTTCCCGGGCTCCGGCACTCTGGCTACAGCGGCCGAACAGAGGCGAGCGGAGCCACCAGGCACGTAGAACCCAGCTGGGAAGGAGAGGTGCACAGCATGGGGGAGCTGCGGGGCTGGGTGGGATCTTGGCTGCAGGCCACCCACCCGGAACTAGGGGCTGTGTCGCAGGCCATCCTGCGGTCCCTTGGAGGACGGCACCTTCCAACGCGCTGGAGATTGCGGAACTGTACAGGCAGTGTCAGGGTTGTGTGGGTAGGGAAAGCTGCTGCGCCAGGCTTGGGGCTGGAGCAGAGGCAGCCCCCGGGAGGGCAAAGGACCCTTAGGAGGGGGGCTTCCAACTCGGCGCCCGCTCGCTCCTCCTCAGCCCTTGGCTTGAGGGAGGAGGCACAGAGCCCACATTGTGCCCCCACAACACCCACCCTCGCCGAGACAGAGCCCCATTCACCTCTTGCACGCCAGCGCCCTTGGGGCTTGTGGACGCGTGCTCCCTGACTGTGCCTGCGGGGAGCAGGGTGGGCTGCTGGAGCAGAGGCTTGCTTTCTCCCTTAGCTTTGCCGCAGCCTCACTCCCGCGGCCCACGCCGCTGCGGCTCCAGCTATTTATAGGTCTTCTCTGCAGAGATCGAGGTGGGACTGTGCGGGGCTGGAGGTGGAGGGGGTTGCTGGGGAGTCCTACAGACTGAGACTGCTTGGAGGTAGAGTGCCAGGGTCCAGGGTCTGGGCGTGAGGGGGCGTTCTTCCTGAGGACAGGAGAGTAGGGGAACCTCATCCAGTGCTCACGGATGGCCTCCCTTGCCTGCTGACTGGAAATTAGATGAGAGGGAATCCAGCGTTGGGACGCAGAGCATGGAGGCCAGTGTCTGAGTGACTGGGGGAGGGGGAAATGGTTGGGTTGGCATGAGTGCCCAAGTGAAAGTAACGGCCCCCTCCCTTCCACTCGACCACTTGCCGGGGAGGGTGGAACTCGTGTCTGTGGTAGTCATTGCGTGGTCAGTGGTTGAGTGAAGGGAGTGACAGTTGATGTGTGGAGCGGTGACGTTGGGGGCTGTGAGGTCAATGTCTAAGCAGTGTCACTTGCAGGTACCTAAGGAGAGGGATGGGTGTGGAGGAGAGGAGACATCGTCAACCTCTAGGAGGGGGTGGTGTCAGTGTCCAGGTTGATGGGGTCAGTGTTTAGGCTGAGGAGGTGGTGGATCAGTGTGCATTCTGTTTCTCACCGGCAGAAGTCTGACCTTCCTGCTCTCCCACCAGGAGGCCATGTCGGGCGAGGACTCTGAAGTTCGAGCAGCGACTGAAAGTGGCTCCTCCAATGGGGGCAGTGGCTCCCCCAGCCCTGGGGACACACTGCCTTGGAACCTTGGGAAAACTCAGCGCAGCCGGCGTAGTGGGGGTGGCTCTGGAGGCAACGGGAGTGTCTTGGATCCTGCGGAGCGGGCTGTCATCCGCATTGCAGGTAATATGGAAAGGTCTGGTCGGCTTGGTTCATTAGCAGAAGCCCAGAACTGTTGACTGAGCACCTGCTGCATGCTGCGTGCAAGTATTTGGACTAGGGGAGGCCAGAGAGGATCCGCGAGTCAGGCAGGGCCTCTCTGGTCTCAGGTGAGTGCAGGCAGCACAGCGCCACCTGGTGCCTGGCCCAGGCAGCTGTGCGAGGCCTGAAACCCAGCTTTTTCCGGCAGCGCTGTCCTCGCTGCCTTCCTGACTCCCTTGATAAGATAGTGATCATTGCCTGGGCCCCTGGGGCCAAACCGCTCACCATGCTCTTAGTCCTGACTGCCACATATGGGTGCGTGTGTACAGGAGCAGGGAAGGAGAGGACATCTGGCCAATGAGACTACCCACTACCCCTGAGCCAGAGTCCAGCCTCGTCCTACATTAGGGGCCAGTCTGAGGAGGAGAATAGGAAAGATCCAGTGAGAGGCCCAGAGGGAGGCGGTGGGCAGTTGGAGGGTGGTTAGCTGGAGGGCAGCCAGTCCCTTTGGGAAGTGGGTCACCTAGAACTGGAGGTCATGGGCAGGATCTGCTGGGGAAGTGAGTACTGACCCCATTCCATCTTCTAGGACCCCCCCCAGGGGCATGGTGAGGCATCAGGAGGGCAGAGTGTTTTCCTTTAGGGGGAGAGGAGGGTGGACCAAGGCCTGTGGGGAGAGGCTTGGAGGCCCCCTTCCCAGAGGGGAGGCAGTGCTGCAGGCATTGGGGAAATTTGTCACAGGGGAAGGTACAGGAACAACTCACGGAAACACGAGTGGTGGGCATGCTTGAAACACTGCCAAACTCCAGAGGTCCAGGGGCTTGGTGACCTTCTAACCTTTCTTGTATCTCATGGAATTTTAAAGAATGAGGTAATTTTTTTTCTTACCTGGAAAGGAATTGTGAGTGTCCTTTTCACCTCCTGGACATTTCAAGATGTGAAGGAAGGGGTGGGGTCTGCTGGATCTTATGGCCTGTGGGGTTCTCTGTCCCTAGCTATGCTATTGCCTACACCCCCGGCAGGGTCTTGGTGTTCTCTGATTCTTTTCTTAGGACTTCAGCTTTGAGGGCACCCAGCATTTAACGCTTGAAGGACTATTACACCAGGGGATTCCAGGAAGGAGGATGTTGGGTGGAAAGGATTGTTCTTTCATTTATTATCAAACTTTCCGTTCTGTAAATTGTCTACTCTAGTCCTCCATGTTTTTTTTTTTTTTTCTTTTTTGAGACAGGGTCTCGCTATGTAATTTAGGCTGGCCTTGATCTCACTAGGTAGCCAAGGCTGGCCTTGAACTCACAGTGATCCTCCTGCCTCAGCCCCCAAGTGCTGAGATGACAGGTGTGCATCACCACGCTCAACTTCCAGTCCTCTTACGTGTAGTTTTTTTCTCGTTCTACAAGGCCTGCTCTTTATTATTCATTTATTCATTTATTATTCATTTATTAACAAAATCTTGCTACACAGTTCAGGCTGGCCTTGAACTTGCCGCAATCCTCTTGCCTCAGCTTCCGGAATGCTGGGATTACAGGTGTGCCCCACTACACCGGACTAAGGGCTCCTTGTATATTAGAGAGGCCAACACTATTTCCACTGTTGTAGCAATTCTCTGTAAAGGAGGGAAGAGGGAAGGTGGCGGCTAGGTGAAGTCGCTGGCTGGGGCTAATCTGGGGAGTGGTTGCCACAGGACTAGGACTCCAGGGAAGGGGAGTCAAGCCGTGGGGCGGCTGTGTATGGGTGGGCAGCGAGCAGGGGCATATGCCCGTCGGGACGCTGCGCGGGTTGCCGCGCGCCAGCCTGCGCAGCGCTCTGACTGCACAAGCACCGGCCAGCCCCGGGGACAGAGCCCAGTCCCGGCCCAAGCCAGCCCGGCCCAGCCCAGCCCCGCCCCGCCCCGCCCCGTCCGTGGGGCATCCTGGGTGCGGGGCGGGGCGGGGGCGGCCTCTTTAAGCCGCACGCGCCTCCGCTGCCGAGGCAGAGCGGCAGCTCGGGCTGGAGGCTGTCCGTGCGCGTCCGGTGCGGGGCCGGCATGGCCGCCCTCCTGACGCCCAGTCTGGCACCCGACGAGCAGGACTTCATCCAGGCCTACGAGGAGGTGCGGGAGAAGTACAAAGGTATGGTGCCCCCCACACCTTGCCCGCCCTCTGGGCGGCCTCGCAGGGCGCGCTGGGTCCACCAGACTGACAGCTGGCTGCCGACCACCTTGTCGAGGTGACTGTCCTGGCTGTCCACACAGAACCTGGCCACCCGCTGGCCTTCCTGCCTGGGTGGCCCCCTTCCCCCCGCCCCTAGCCCGAGACTGAAGGTCTGGGAGTGGGGCAGGCGGGTTCTAGGGAGCCCCCGCAGCCATGCCCTTAATAGGGCATCCTTCAGCACCGGCTGGGGGTGGGTTGGGGTGCGGGCGCAGGCGGGGCTCGGAGCTTGTCAGGGTCGGGGTCTGTGCCAGTGGACACGTGGGTTACGGTTGAGCTGTCCCAGCCCCTCTTCTGGGGCCCTGCCCAAAGGGCGGGTGGCTGCTGCTTCATGACAGTGGGTCACATAGCTGCCGTGTTTTCTCACCGCCCCAAACTGGCCAGGGCCTGGGCTGTAGCTTCCCATGGCGGGAAAGCCCCCTGTACCCTGTCTTTGTCCCTTGCCACAGCCTTTCCTTCCTAGTTAGAGGACCCTAAGAGTGACTTTGGCAGACCTCTGTTCCCTGCTTTACACCCTCCTGGAACCTCTGGGACTGCCCAGGCTCTCACTGTTCTCAGCTGCCTGGCTCCAGGTTGGACCACTGGGCTCTGAGCAGGCATCAGCACTGCCCTGGCTCCCAGCCCACAGAGGCTGGCCAGGGTCGAGGTGGGGGCTCCAGGCAGAGTGGAGAAGGCCAGGTTCTAGCTCCACCAGGCTAGTTTTGTTGGCTCTGTTTCCAAGGGCAGCTCAGGGAGAGATGCCTGCTCGGGCTTTTCCTGGAGCCCCATGGTGCTGCTCAGCCCCAACCCTTATGGGGCAGGGTAGGTTTCACAGTGCTTCGGGTACGGTGGATGTGTTCTATGGGCCTCTTGGCCAGTCTGTGGCTGACCTGTTGGCCTGTGTGACCGGTTTACGGGGGCTGAGTGGTGTCTGTCCTGAACCTGACTACTGCATTCTGGGGAGGCCTTGGGAGACCAGACTGATGCCTAGGAGGACCCACCTGCCTGGGACAGCCCACATTCCTGGGCCACAGCCCTCCTTTTTATGAACTGGCCCCTCTGTTTAAGTGTTTTTTTTCTAGAGCAGTGATGGGGAACCTTTTAGAGCTTTCAATGATACAAACAGCCTGCAGCGGCACATATGCCATAGGTTCACCGCCTTTCTCTGGCATCCTGTTGAAGTCATCCTGGACTGAAGGGCTGTTCCCTCAGATTCCAGGGCATGGGGACTTCCTGGTCATTCTGGAAGGGCCTGACGGAAACCTGGAGGTTCCTAGCATCAGTTCGTCATCCTTCTACCTCCTCTGAGGGCCGAGGCTGACATGGACACATGGGGCTGTCCTGGTCCGTGTCTGCCTTCTGGGCTTGGCATCGGAGGCTGACGAGAGGCTGCTGGGGACCCTTGCCTGGCTCCCCGCCTTGGGCATAGAAGTGCCTGTCTGAAGTGGAGTCATATGCTAGTGCACCTGCCCGAATGTGTGTGGTCCTTTCCTGAGAATTGCTAGACAGCAGAACAGACACTAGAGCGGAGTCAAGAGAGCTTCTGGGGGCACGACAGGGACTCCAAGCCTCTAGGTAGGAGATAGACTGGCAAAGGGCTGGGAGCCATAGGCTGAGGCCAAGGAATACCCCATGCCTGACCCCTGGGCCCCCCCCCCCACCCTGTCCCTGAGGCGCAGGCCTGGGGAGGTAGTCTCCAGTGAGGAGGGCACAGGGCATTCCCTGATGTCAGCCTGTGTCAGCCATGAGGGCCCGGCAGGAAGCAGGACAGAAGGAGTAGAGGTCCCCTCCCCTGGGCCCAGCTCAGAGCCAGGGAGGCAGGGAGTTCCGTCTTCCTCAGGGACCTCTGCCCAGCCCATGCCCGAACTGGGGAAGGGCTGTGGCCTTTGCTTCTGGCCTTCACGTCACTCTGGCATTTGTCCCAGCCATTCTTGCAGAGACGCCACCTTCCTTTTCTGACTCTCACCCCACTGACCTTCACCTCCCTTCACACCTCAGGCCTTGCCCTGGACACGTCATTCCTGGCTCTGCCCCTGGAAATCCCTGATCTTATATGGTACACTGCTGGTCCTAGGACATTCTTATTTAACATTTTCTTTAAATTTTAAATCTTTATGTTTTTGAATCAGAGTCTCACTATGTAGCCCAGGCTAGCCTCAAACTCAACGGCTATCCTCCTGCCTCAGCCTCCCGAATGCTGGGATTGCAAGTGTGTGCCATTATACCTGGCTTTGGGACATATTTAACTTCCTGTCTGCTGGAGCCCTTTCAGCCTTCCCAGTGTCCCTCCCATTCATCCAGAGAAGATTCCTGTAGGGCCAAGACTGCGGAGGCATGTGTGGTGGGAGAGCTCTGGGAGGCCCATAGGAGGGGACCTTCCTCACTGTGGGGCTGTGGGCTGGCCCAGCTTCAAGGGGTATCCTGTGGTCCCTGTTGGTCTGTGACAGCTCAGAGCAGATGGGCCGCTGTGATACGTCATGGGAGCCTAAAGAGGGCTGTGGCTGGGTCAGAGGGCGGGAAGGGTTTGAGGAGAACATGAGGTGAAGAAGAAACAACTGAGCCCCTACAGCAGCGGTGCACACCTGGGGTACAGAGCCAGAGCATCCAGTGCAGGGGGAGTGGGGAGTGGGACCAGCCAGGAGGGTCTGGGCCTCTAGGTGTGAGTATGTGAGGGCCACCTCTCAGAGATGGCACGGATCACGGGCTGGGGCTGGGATGCTGACACAGAAGTGGTTCCAGAGCAGGGGCAATAGGCCCCATGAGAGAGGAGGGCAGGAGAGAGTGCTCTTGGAGAGTGGATGGGGTTCGGGTACCCACTGGGGAGGCCTGTGCTGTTCTGGAGAGTGGAAAGGAGCCAGGATGAGTATTACTCTGTCTGCAGGAAGATCCGGCTAGGGAGCTCCCCCGCCTTCCTTGACGGCCCCAGCCTGCCCAGTGCCACTGTCCCAGTGCCCTGCTCACTTGTCCCTGCCCTCTGTGGTGCTAGACTTTGAGTTTGGTTATCTTTGTCTCTGGCACCAGCCCCAGATGCCCGCTGGCATTTGCAGGATGCTTCCATGGGCGAGGGGTGATGGTGAATGCTGAGTGCCTGGGGCTCCACTGGCAGTTATTTGGGGCCTCGTAGAGAAGATTTCATCTGAGTTTACTGTCAGAAGTCAAATATGCTGCCGAGCATGATGGTGCATGCCCGTAATTCCTGCACTGGGGAGGCTGAGGCAGGAGGATCACTGTGAGTTCAAAGCCAGTCTGGGCTACATAGTGAGTTCAAGGCAAGCCTGAACTACATAGTGAGATGCTATCTCAAAAAAAAAAAAAAAAAAAAAGTCAAATATGCTGGGACAAAAAACCCCAAAAAACAAAAAACCATCAAGCCTTACAGGACTATGTAAAGAAAAATGATGAAACTTACACCTCTGCCCCACACTCACTGTGAGTGAGCTGGAGAGGGAGAGAGCAGACCCAGCACGCTGAGTCTGCGGTTCCCTGTGAAGCTGCTGGCTTTCCATGTCAGCCCCGATTAGGTTCACTTCATGCTTATTATTGCTGGCTTTTAATTGCTTTATTGAGATACAATTCTCATACCGTACAGTCACCCACTGAGTGTGCCAGCCCATGGCTTTCAGTGTATTTGGAGTTGTACAATATCACCGCCATCAAATCCCAGCATGCTTTTGTCACTTAGCCCCCGGCAGTGCTCATGTACTTTGAATCCTCATGGCTTGGCCTGGATTGGACAAATGGACAATTCATGTATGTGGAATCCTGTGACTTTTGTGACTGGCTTCTTCTGGCATGTTTTCAAAGTTTGTCATGGTGTATGACTATCAGTGCTTATTTTTTTTTATGGTGGGATAACATTCCCTGTTGTGGATATGCCAGCTTTTGATTGTTTACTAGTTGATAGGGATTTGAGGTTTTTTTTTTTTTTTTTCATCTTTTGGTTGTTGTGAGTAATGGTACTGTGCAGATTCGTGTGGAAGTTTGTGTGTGTCTGTGCGTTTTTATTTTGCTCTGGTACATACCTAGGAGCGGAATGCTGGGTGCTGTGGTAATTCTATATTTAATCATTTGAAGAACAGCCAGATTGTTCCCGAAGTGGCTGCAGCAGTCTCCATTCTTAACAGTGGTGTATGGCGTTTCTAATCTCTTCACATCCTTGCGAACACTTGTTATTATCTCCCTTTTTGTTTATAGACATCCAGCTCTAGTGGGTGTGAAGTGGTGGCTCATTGTGGTTCTGATTTGCATTTCCTGATAGCCGATGATACTGAGCATTTTTTTCCATGTACTTGTTGGTCATTTGTTTAATTTTTGAGAACTGTTTATTCAGGTCCTTTGTCCAGCTTTTTTTTTGGCCCATTTTTAAATTGAGGTTTTTTTTTTTTTTTTTTTTTTTTTTTTTTTTTTTTTTTTTTTTTTTTTTTTTTTTTTTTTTTTTTGTCTTTTTGAGACAGGGTCTCACTATGCAGTTCAGGCTGGCCTTGAGCTCATTTTGTATCCCAGGCTGGTCTCAAACTTGCAATGATCCTCCTGCCTCAGCCTCCTGAGTGCTGGGATTACAGGCCTGTGCCACCATTCCTGGCAAACTGTTTTAAATACTTTATATACAAGTCCCTAATGAGATAATATCTTTTGTATAGCTGATACAACATTTTATTGATTTGTTTAGTGCTTTGTTGTTTTTGAGACAGGGACTTGCTATGTGGTCCAGGCTTGAATTTACTGTGTGTACAGCCCAGGCTGGCCTCAGTGATCCTCCCCCCACCCCTCCAGTTCTGGGATTACAGACCTACACCAGCTACCCCTGGTGATTTGTTTAGTTTAATGATAAAAATTAACTATTATGGAAGAAGGAATTTCAATTTTAAGGATTGTCAAGGAAAACAGATCATCTTTCTGGGTGTAGTGGCTCATGCCTTTAACTCTAGCACTTGGGAGGGAGGCAGAGACAGGAGGATTGCCGGAGTTTTTTGTTGTTGTTGTTTTTTGTTTTTCTCTCGGTACTGGGAATTGAACTCAGGACCTTGCTCTTGCCAGACAGGCACTTATTCCACTGAGCTACATCCCCAGCCCATGGAGGATTCCCTTGAGTTCAAGGCCAACTTGGGCTACATAGTGAGTTCAAGGCTAGCCTGAATTATACCCTCTCAAAAGAAAGAGAGAGAAAGGCAGAGACACAGACAGAGAGATAGAGAGAGACAGAAAGGAAGAAGGAAAAAGAAAGGAAATCATCCAGAGAAACATTAGGAAAAGTTTTTATATGAGAATGGTTGGCAGCCTGGGCTACATAGTGAGTTCAAGACCAGCCTGAACTGAATAGCAAAGACCCTGTCTGAAAAATGAAAAGAATACGATTGGCATGAGAACAAGGGTAGAGTCCTCCCGCTTCTAGCACTAGATACAATCAAATCAGTACCTTTCAGGCAAACTCAAACACAGTTACCCTATCATACTGATTAAAAAAACTTTTTATTAGCATATACATGTTTGTAGTACATAGGAATTATTACATTCATTGTGGGGAGTTGGTACCTACCACATCCTAATTCTTTTTACCTCTCTTCCCTCTTCCCTCTATCTCTTGGTTTTCTTCTCATTTGCAAAAGATCTTCAGATTTGTGAAAAATTTCTCTCACTTTATGGATTGCCTCTTTTTTTTAAATTTTGAGGCAAGGTCTCACTATGTAGTGCAAGCTGGCCTTGAACTCACTATGTAGCCCCAAGGTTGGCTTCAAACTCGAGGTGATCCTCCTGCCTCAGCCTCCCGAGTACTGGGATCATAGGCATGTGCTACTGTGCCCGGCTGGAGTTGCCTTTTTACTTTCATGATGGGTCTGATTGTTTTGGTTGCTTTGTACTTTTGGTGCCATGTCTAGCAACCATTGCTTAAACCAAAGTCACAAAGATTTATGCCTATGTTTTCTTCTAAGATTTTTTTTTTCTTTTGGTACTGGGAATCAAACTCAGGAAGTAGCACTTGCCAGGTAGGTGCTTGTACCACTGAGATATATCCCTGGCCCTCTTCTAAGAATTTTATAGTTTTAACATTTCATGGAGGTCTTTGAACTATTTTGAGTTAATTTTGTATATAGTTTGAGGAGGTAGGGGTCATTCTTTCATATGCGACTATTTAATTGTCCCAACACCATTTTTGGAAAAGGTTTTCTTTCCCTGTTGAGTGGCATTGACAGCCTCATGCTTTTAAATGGCTACAAAATATTCCTTAACACAGAGATACTAAAGTTTATTTACTTGACTGTTTTAGATGGACATTGGACTTATTTAAAAAGAGTGTGTTTCTAAATTGCCACACACATAGATGAGTCAAGCAGATATAACAGACTCTTTACTTGCATGCCCATCTGATTGATGAAAAAATTCTAATTTATCTTAACTTGTGTGCTTTGATTATTCATGAGACATCATTTCATAGAGGTAGTGACCATTTTCTTTTATGAATTGCCTCTTCAAAAGCACTGCTCATTATAAGTTTTTTTTAAATTTCTTTTTGACTTGTGAGACTTTATTGGTTTGTTTGTTTGACTGAGGAGCGAACACTGGAATTACAGGCTGCGCCACCAGGCCTGACTTTGTCATGATGTCTTATATTGTGGATCAATTTTGGTTTAATTATGTCACTGGTGTCTTTGGCCAGATTGATCAATTTGTTTGTTAGTCAGTTTATGGTCTCCATATGTAGTTCTGGCCTTAAACCCACTATGTAGCCCAGGTTGTCCAGGCAATCCTCTTGTCTCTCTCCCCTGAATGCTGGAATCATGGCATGCACCACCACGCCTGGCTCCGAGGAGGATTATTAAGTCTCCTCTCCCACCAAACTCAGCTTCCTGAGAGCAGGGTCCGTGTCTTTCTGCACTTCTGTTGCCCTCTGAGAAAACCTCCCCTGGGGTAGATGGGAGAGACACGTGGACTCTAAGTTGGACCTTCAGGAGCCAATCTGGTGGGGACTCCTCAAGGCCCTCAGATATGCTGGTGGCAGTGGAGATGGAGAACTGCTCGGGGGTAGAGGTAGCGTGTCTCAATCAGGGAAGGCAGAAGAACAGGAGCTCCGCTGTAGGTGCAGAAAATTGGAGAGTCCTGTGAGACAGCAGTGCAAGGGCAGAACCCCTAGAACAGGTAGCCCAGGAGGGGAAGGAGGACATGACAAACGGGGTGGGGGTTGCCTGGGCACAAGGGCCCAAGAGCAGGGCCAACATGAAGAGTTCTTGGGGAACCAGGTGATGAAAGCTATCCACGGCCCCGCCAGACTTAAGGGTATAGGCAGACTGCGGTGCGGAGGTGTGTGTGTGAGGCTGGGCTGGTCAGCGCTGGTTGAAGACAGTGGTAATCCTTGTGGGACTTGAGATTTGAGCCTGAGGGCCATCCTCTCATTCCTTGGTTAGGTCACAGGTTAGCAGTGGAAGGGTTCTCCCAGTTGGGCCTTGGCTCATGGCAGGGACATTTACTGCCTTTTTCCCACAGCATAGGGGGTGGCGTAGGGAAGGAAGTGGAGGCCGCTTTGCAGCCTCTCCAGGAAGGTGAGGGTATTTGCAGCTGACCGGTCCACACCGCCTGTGGGTCTTGGTCATCCAAACCTGCGTTCGCTTCCGTCTTAGCTCCAGTGGTGGTATTGTACTCTCCTAAGCCTGTGGGACTAACACCAGCACTCAGGAGGCCGAGGCAGGAGGATTGTCAAGATTTTGAGGCCAGCCTGGGCTACATGGTGAGTTCAAAGACAGTCTAAACTACAGCAGGAGACCCTGTCTTAAAAAAACCAAACCAAACTGAACCAAACCAAACCTGAACCCGAACCCAAACCAAACCTATGGGACTTATTTCTGTGTCACAAGGAGCCAGACCACTAGATTGGAGGCCTCAGCACAGGGTCTTTCTTTCTAGATACTTTCACTTCTGTTTCTTGTTCTGCCTGAGGGTGAACAGACTCATGGATCACACTCCTAATCTCTTCAGCAGAGTTTGTCCAGTCACACCTGTGGCTCTTTTTCTGTACACACCTGTCCTAACAGTGAACCTCCCAACATTAGCATCTTTTTGCAATCTGAATAGGCCGTGAATTCCCCAAATCAACAAAGTTGGTTCTTTTTTTTTAAGACAGAGTCTCACTATATAGTTCAGACTGGCCTTGAACTCACTATGTAGCCTAGGCTGACCTCGAACATCACAGAGATCCTCCTGCCTCAGCCTCCTGAGTGCAAGAATTACAGGTGTGTACCAGTATGCCAGGCCTAGAGTTGGTTCCTTTTGGCTTAACAGTTCCTTCCTCAATTTAGCTCTTTCTTCTTGCACTTTAATATAAACAACAAGAAGCAGTCAAGCTGTAGCTTGTTTGGAAGTCTTCAGCCGAGTATCCATGTTCATTACTTATAAGTTCTGGACCCTGAAGTCTGACACAGTGCAGCCAGCTTTTGCCAGTGTATAACAAGGACCACCTTTTTTCCAGTATCCAAGAATGTTTCTCCTTCCAAGGCCTTACCAGCAATATCTTTAACCTCCATATGTCTTTCCTTTTTCTCTCTCTCTCCCTAATTCTCTCCTCCCTTACCTCCCTCCCTTTTTTCCTCCCTCCTGCCTTCCTTTTTGAGATGGATCTTCTGTGTTCCCCAAACTGGTCCCAAATTCCTGGATTCAAACAATCCTCTGCCTCAGTCTCCAGAGTACCTCAATATTTCTCTTTTTTTTTTTTTTTTTTTTTTGTTTTTTGAGACAGGGTTTTGCTATAAGTTCAGTCTGGCATTGACTCACTATGTAGCCCAGGCTGGCTTTGAACTTGCAGTGATCTTCCTGCCTCAGCCTCCCAAGTGCTGGGATTATGGACATGCACCACCATGCCCAGCAGACCTCAACCTTTCAACCAGCAGTTTGGTCTGGTACTCTTGGCTTTTTTTCTTTTTTGTCTTTTTGAGATAGGGTTTCACTATTCGGTTCAGGTTGGCCTTGAGCGCAGGTTGGTCTCAACTCACAACAACCCTCCTGCCTCAGCCTCCCAAGTGCTAGGATTAAAGGCCTGCACCACCACAAGTTACCACATACAGGATTGTGTAAAACAACAGAAATTTACCTTCTCATAGATATGGAGTGCAGAAGTCAAAAATCCAGGTGAATTTCCTCTGGAGGCATTTGCAAAGAGCCTGTCCTACCTCTGCTGGCCTCACCATTCCTTGGCTTGTGACTGTATCATTCCAGTGCCTGACCCTGTGTCTGCCATTCTGTCTCTCAGAAGGATGCTTATTCATAGATCCAAGCCCCACCAAGATAGTTCAGGATAGCCTCATCTCCAGATCGTCCAATGTTTTATTTTTATTTTTTAATTTTTTAAAACGGTCTCACTATGTTTCAGGCTGGTCCTGAACTCACTGTGTAGCCCAGGCTGGCCTTGAGTTCCTAGCAATCCTCCTGCCTCAACCTCCTGAGTGCTGGGGTTACAGGAGTGTGCCACCACATCAGGCCACCATTTCCTCAATTTAATCGTATCTGCAAAGATCTTGTTTTCAAATAAGCTCACATTTAGGAATTCCAGGGGCATAGATCTATCTTTCTAGGGCCACCATTTAGCCCCATCCCTGGTTGTTCTTCTGATCATGTAAAATTTATATGTGTTTTCATATAAACACATATAAATGGTACGTTTTAATTTATTTGTAATTTTATAATTCAATGTTATAAAATATTTTAGGCCTATGTAACTCCTTTTTACTTAATAATATAACATGGACATTTTTCTGTGACGATATATAATGTCATATTTCTTTGTATGGTAACAGTCTTAGTTCATTTTCTGTAACTGTAACTAAATACTTGAGACTGGATACTTTATAAATAAAAGAGATTTATTTAGCTCGCTGTTTTGGAGGCTGAAATTTTTGGTTGTTGTTTTTAAGCCCGGATCTCACTGTGTATTCCAGGCTGACCTCAAACTCATGGCAATTCTCCTGCCTCAGTCTCCTGAGTACTGGGATTACAGGCTTGCACCATCACCTCTGCCTTGGAGGCTGAAATTTTAACCGGATGTGGTGGTGCGCTCCTGTAATGCCAGCACTCAGGAGCAGCCCCATCTGTTCAGCCTTTGGGGCTGTGACGTGACCTGGCAGATGTCATCACAGAGAGGGAGGGTAGAGGAGACATTCAGGGGAAGTGCCTGGCTTTCTTAAAACAACTTGCTTTTGCAGGCACTAACACAGTGCTATGGAAGTGAGATCTGTCAAAAAACGATATTCACCCATCCCGCACACTTGCTTACCGTTCTGAAGGCTCGTCACCTTGACGGTGTTTTTTTTTTTTCCTCCCCCCCCTTGACGGTGTTAAATTGGGGAATAAGGTCTTCATACAAGTTTAGATGGGGACAAACCACATTCAAATCATATCATAGCAATAAGCATATCATCTAAGTCAAGCCCTTCTCTTAGAGTCTTAAAGCTATAAAAATAATATTTCGTATTAGAAACTACTGCAGTGAACAGCACTGCAGGTGGATCACTGTTATAACTGTTGTTAGAATTATAATTTCTGGGTCAAATGGTTTTCAAAATTTAAGCCTCATGTGCACTACGATACCACTTTTTGCCTGTCATATTGGCAAAAATTCAAACTCCTGGGCTTCCAGGACCAGCTGAAAAAGCAGTGGAAACCAGGCGCTGTCGGCTGTGCTGTGTGCAGGAGGAGGGTGCCGCCCTGACTCAGGGCGCAGGTCCACAGGAGCAGCTGGTGCCGAAGGGCGAGTTTGGTGTGTTCCTCCTGCAGACACGGGAGACCTCGAAGGTGTGGGGTTGATGAAAAGCTGGGGGCAGAACCGTGTAAGATGTTACCTTTTGTGTTAAAAGAGGAAAATCAAGAACCACGTTTAGATTTGCTTGGTGTTTTTTTTCCCCCTACAATGAAATTCCAGAGGGATGAACAGGAAGCTGATAAGTGACTTCCATGCTGTAGACCGGAAGTGGGCAGGAGAGGAGTGTTCACTGTGTACTTTCAGTGTTTGATTTGGGTGAATTTTTTTAAAGCACATTTTAGCCGGAGATATAGCTTAGTGGCACAAGTGCTTGTCTGGCCAGTGTAAAGTCCTAAGTTCGATTCCCGGTACAAAAAAAAAAAGAAAAGGAGACAAAGAAAAAAAAAAGACATTTAAACACATTTTAAAGTAATTTCAAAAATATTTGCTAGGTATTGCAGTTGCTTCCCCTCAGCAGTATCTGAGAAGATCCACCCTTTATACCTGCCGCTAGCCAGTGTTATAGTTCCAAAAAACACAGCCTTGCCTTTACATGAATAAATGAAGTGGATATTAATGGAATGTTCCCCTGGAGCCAGCAGGAGTATTGATCAGAATTGCAGTTAGACCGGGCATGGTGGGGCATGCCTGTAATCCCAGCACTTGGGAGGCTGAGGCAGGGGCAGTGCTATGAGTTGAGGCCAGTCTGGACTACTGTATATGGTGAGTTCAAAACCAGTCTGGACTTTACAGCGGGACCCTGTCCAAAAAAAAAAAAAAAAGAATTGCTGGTATCATTCAGACATAGGCCATCCTGTGCTATCTGGGAGATTGTACATCTGCACTTGGGAGCTGAAGCTTCTGTGACTGATCTTGTTTATCTTATCTTGCTTTACCTTGTTGATTAAGGTTTTTTTTTCCTATTATATTTTCCTGTTACTAGTTACTGATGGCCTGTAAGAGTCTTGTGAGTGGTCTGAAAATGTGTTTGAAGCTGGGCATTGTGGTGCATGAGCGCAATCTTGGTATTCAGAAGGCTGAGGTAAGGAGATCACTTTGAGTTCAAAGCTGGCCTGGGCTACATGGTGAGTTTAAGGTCAGCGTCAATTATATAGCGAGAACCTAACTTTAAAAAAAAAAAAGTGTTTGAAGCCAACCACTCCCATGGACGCTGTAACTTGCCTGCAGTAGTTGGGCTGAGTCTGTTTAGGTGCCAGCAGGAGCAGTCACTGGCTTTGCAGGTGCTTTGATGTGTCCTGGCACTGGGTGGGATCCGCACTTCCCTGCTCCCTTTCACGCCCACGCCCTCCCTTTCTCCCCTCCTGTCGGCCCTCGGAGGGATTTTTCACCTCATTTGAAGCATTTATTTATTTATTTTAATTATTATTTTTTGTCTTTTTGAGACAGGGTCTCGCTATGCAGTTCAAACTGGCCTTGAGCTCACTTTGTAGCCCAGGCTGGTCTTGAACTCACAACGATCCTTCTGCCTCAGCCTCCTGAGTGCTGGGATTACAGGTGTGCGCCACCATGCCCGGCTAAGAATTTATGTTTTGCCCAGTTTATTGGACCGTTTTTTGTAATGTTAGAAATATTGATTGATTTTTATCAAATAAATTGTGTCTTAGTTAACTTTTCTCATTGCTGAGACAAAATACCTGACTCCCAAAGCTGAAAGAGGACAGGTTTACTGGGGCTTACCGTTTGGAGAGCTTTCAGTTGGCTGGGTTCCGGGCGGGGTGGCGTGGCAGAGGGGCACTGCAGAAGAGAAACAGCCCATGGCAAATCGGGGCGGGTAGATGGCAGCAAGCAGCAAGTGACAAGCCACAATAGCAACCCTCTTTCTGTCCCTTATTTTCCATCCAGGCTGCATGCCGTTATGGAGGGCAGCACTCACACCCTGAGCAGGCCATCCCATTATCCATACTCAGAACTACGCCATATCAGTCAGCGTGCTAATTCAGTAATCACACACCCTTGATCTGTGCATCACACACCCTAGATCCAGCCACCTCTGAAAAGCCCCATCTGTAACTGCACGAGGCTTTGCGGGGACATCTACACACAATCCATAACAAGTTGTCATCATTTTTTGGATTAATCTGCAGGTTTTTCTCCTTTAACCTACTAGTTAAGTGATGTTACTAGAGTTCCTTAGAAGAAGTTCTTCCTCGAACCCCAAGGATTTTCTTTGTTGTTGTTGTTGGCAGTGTTTCCTTTGTGATACCTCCAGGAGGTGAACCATGCAGGTGTCTGGTGTGGTGGGACAGGAGTGGAGGCCTGGAGATGGGATTCACTCTGCTGCAAGTCCCCGAGGAGTTGGCCTCCAGGCAGGGGGGCATCGGGATTGTGTATTGCCAGCCCTCTGGGTGCAGTGTGCCGGTGCTTGGACGTGGAATGGCTGGTGCTATCCTTGAATGAGAAAGGCAGCAGCCAGGTTCAGGCTGGTGAGAGACAATGGACAAGTTTGTGAGATATTTGGGAATGGTGGGACCTGTGGCTGGGACTTAGGACTCTGTCCAAGATGGTTTCTAGCAATCCTTGTTATCCAGGATATTCTTATACTAGGCTGCAGGGGGAGAGGTGCATGGGACCCTGAGGTGTAATCTTATCCTACCCAGCAGTGAACTCCTGGAGCCCCCCAGGGCCTGGACCTGGCTGAAGTCACTTGAGCCCTGCCCAGAGGCTGGGGTTCTGCTGGGTAAGGCCATGGGGCAGAGACCTGGCATTAAGATGGCCCTGTGATGTCACCGCACGGTGAGACGGAGCACAGCAGAGTCGTGGGCGGGAGAGGAGTTTTTCTGCAGCAATAGTGGGTTTTGTTGGGTCTGGTCTTTCCTGGGTAGCACTATGGCTCTCACAGGTCACCCTCCAGGGTTACTGGGTTGCCTGCCATTGACCTACCCCATCACTGTTAGTGACCCCTGAGGGACAGATTTCTTGCAGGAGGGAGCAGTAACTAAGCAGGGGACTTAGGCAGGTGCTGCGTGCAGAAGGGTGGATCTGGCTGTGTTGTCAGGGCTTGGCCTGGGCTCTGGAGCCCACCAGCGCACTGCCTCCTGGCAGAAAGCTTGGAGAGAACTTTGGCCTTGGCCAGAGTGTGAGCCCCTGGCCTAGGTGTCCCAGGCTTGATCAGACTGGATCAGACTGCCTGCCCTCTGGAGGGCCTTACGGGCGGGGTGGCAGAATAAGCAAGAGGCCTGGTGTTTCCTGCTGCATCAGGGAGCCCAGCTCCAGTGGGGGAGTTCTGCCCCTTCACAGACTCACATGCTTTTTTAGTAAAGCTGCTTTGTGATTGTGAGTTGGTTGCCAGGCACTCAGAGAGTGATGGTATCTCTGGGAAGCGAAGTAGAAAAGGCTGAGTACTGTGGAGAGGGTCCCAGATTCGGTTTTCACCAACCAGAGCTGGGTAATTAGGGCATCCAGGCTTCTCCAGACTGGCTTTTCTTCCTCATAATCCACACATCTTGCCTCCAGGCTCTTGTCCACTGTTGGCCACAGGTCAGCCAGTCCTGGTGTTGGTCCTGGCTCTAGCCACTCCCACATTCTTCTTACCTCAGGGCCTTTGTGGGCCTTTCTTCCCTTATTGGCTGTCTGCAGCCTGTCTTTCCTCCCGACTTAGCTGGGTTTTTTTGGTTTGTTTGTTTGTTTTTGACTTAGCTGGTTTTTTTTTTTTTTTTTTTTTGAGACAGTCCAGGCTGGCCCTGAACTCACTATGTAGCCTAGGCTGGCCTCGAACTTGTGGAATTCTTCCTGCTTCAGCCTCTTGAGGGCTGGGATTACAGGTATGGGCCACCATGTCTGGCTTAGCTGCTCCTTTTGGCACCCTTCCAAGTCTGCACCATGTAGTCACTACTCCAGGTGGATTGGTAGGGTGGGCTGATGGGTCTTTTTTGTTTTTTTTTTTTGAGACAAGGTCTCATTATGCAATTCAGGCCGTTACGAGTTTACCTTGTATTCCAGGCTGGTCTTGAACTCACAAGGATCCTCCTGCCTCAGCCTCCCAAGTGCTTGGACTACAGGCGTGTGCCACCATTCCTGGCTCTGACGGGTCTTCTTTACTGGTCCTGTTTGCATGGCTTTTTAAGATCCTGTTGGCTGTAGGTGGATACACAGAAGTGGGCAGCCTGACTTGAGGGTGGAAATTAAGAGCTGGGTAATGCATAACCCCTTAGGATGCGCCTTTTCGGAATTTTGTTTGTCCTTGTTTTTCATAACTTTAAAACCATGGTCTTCTAAGCAGGGAGAGGTTTCATACTTCTATAATCTTAGCACTTAGGAGCCTGAGGCTGGAGGATTGCAAGTTTGAGGTCAGCCTGGGCTGCATAGGGACACCTTGTCCAAAAACAAATCCTGTGGTCTCATAAAATTTAATTTTATGCATTTAAATAATAGAGCCAGCATGGATTTTTTTCATGTGTGAGCTTTCCTATAGTTTTTAGATCTGTGTTTTTGTTTTGTTTTGTTTTTTGGTACTGGGAATTGAACCCAGGACCTTGCACTTGCCAGCCAGGTGCTTTTGCCGCTGAGCCATATCCCCAGCCCTAGACCTATTTATAAATATGTCAGTTTCATTTGGAATTACTCTTTTTTTTTTTTTTTTTTTTTTGCGGTACTGGGGGTGTCAGTTTCATTTGAAACCTAATGAGGAAGTACTATTTTCCTGCAAGCCAAATCTAGGTTTGATCAGACATAGCTTAATAAAATGTAGGAATTTAAGCATAATGATTCACAAAATTCTGTTTTAATTCCTCACTTTACTATTTTTCCCAAGTTTGGCCACTGTTTTTTCCTGAAACTGTCACTATACCCTAGACTGGCTGTGTCTCAGGGAGGACAGGAACGGGGGCTGAGGGACCTCAGTGCTGCTGGGTCTAGAGCCCAGGTGGGGCCACCACCTGATTTCTTTGTATGTCAGTCTGTGTTATCATCACGTCTGCCATCACAGCCTCAACCTGGTACACAGCAGGCCTGCCTACATTAAGGGTAGCCCCCTGAAGGAGGTGGCCCAGCCTGGTACAGTATGGACCTGAGAGGCCAAGAGGGGAACCCAGGGGAGGACAGCAGGTGGATGTGCACTTGAGTCTGGTGCACGGTGAGGCAGTTGGCTACATCCTGTAGAGACCACCTCTGCCCCCCCCATTAGCACAGGGGGCCGGAGGTACGCACTCCCGTAGTGTGGGCATAGACTGTATATTCCTTTTTGATTTCCTGTGGCATACAGACAGAGGCTGAGCTGACCTCACTCCACACCAGCCTGGACATTCTCTGCAGGAGGCAGGCAATGATGAAATCCACTGGTGCTGGCTGGGGTGGTGGTGAGACGTGGAGACTCCCAACCCATTAGATGTCCGACGTGTTGAGTTCTCACAACATTGAGGGCTGAGGTTGTAAACCAAAGGGGGAAGCGAAGAGAGTTTTATCGTAAATAATATTAAGAAGCATAGCTCCTGGATTTTCAGGAGGGGTCCTGAGTGGGTGGCCACTGAGGCTCTTTGTCAAGAGTGTTTTATACAGCAAGATCACAATGTGGGTACGACGTGTCAACCTGTGGGGTTATAGTCGCTTAGCTAATATTGGTCCAGTAAGGAATCAAGTATGTAGCAAGGGTATATGGAAAGAACAGAAGCATTCCTGGAATGGGTAGGAGTGTGGGCCCAGAAGTCCTGGTCTCTCACCTGTGCATCTGATGCTTGTCTGCGCTTACTGGACCAGGTGGTACTAATTGCAGTATAATCTCAAATTGCTCTTTATCTCTAAGGAGGTTTGTAACCTGGCTATCTGTCTCCACCTCAAGGCCTGGCCCTTTTCAGATTTGCCTCCAGCCACAATGTTGGTGTGTCTTCCTCTTCTGCAAGGATTCCCTCAAGGGCCAGCCCCTCTCTGACTGTTAATTTCTATGTAACTTAGCTGCCTATGAGAGTGGGACCAGAGCATCTGCGGTTGTGGTCCGCAGTTATTGTGGAGTTGGGGTCCTTCAAGGAGCTAATAGGTCATTGCGGTGGAAGTAGAGATGGTGACAAGCTGATGGACAGATAGACAAACCCAGCAGGTCCTGTGGGGCTGGCCGTGAGGGGTGAGGACCCCAGAGTTTTGGCCTGAAACACTGCATTGGACTGTGGGACTGCAGCAGAGCTGGGCTGCCCTGCGCATCCCAAGAGCAAACCAGCTGGGAGAAGCCAAGGCTGGGCCCTGCTGGGCAGAGAAGCATCTTGACCCATAAGGATGGGTGGGTTGACCCAGGGTATGGGCAGGGGACAAGGTCCAGATAAGGCACAGCTGCTGCTTCTCCTGGGTGAATCAAGCCAATGCAAGGCTTTGGGCGTCATTGCGGGCAGCTCTCTAGCTCCAGTCCCAAGGGGCGCTGCCTGGGGTGGTCAGAGTCTAGACTAGAGGTTGTCTCCTGCAGGGAGTGAGTGGCTAGAGCTTCAAGGCCACGGCCAGGCCCTGTACAGGTGCGTCCTGCAGTCCATTCAAGTATGACTTGTCAGGGCAGAGGCCAGGAGCTGTTGGGCAGGCAGTCCAGACGTGCGTGGCTGCGGTCTGCCGGCAGGGCAGTCTGCAAGACTTTGCAGGTTCACAGGACCTTCGCTACAGGATAGGGAGAGCTGTGTGTTGGGGGGTGGTGCAGGGCTGGGAGCATGCGCCCGGTGCCACCACGTCCGGGAGCATTGATCAGCAGAAGCCCCGCCTCTGGCCGGCAAGTCCCGCCCTGCACCTCCTGGCCCCGCCCCCAGGCTGCGGTGCTGGCTCGGGCTGTGCGGTGCGGGGCTGCATTCTGCTGGGACTGTAACGCCGCACTAAACCCCAGACGGAGAGATGGACCCCTCGAGAGCCATCCAGCACGAGATCAGCTCCCTCAAAGGTGCAGTCAGCGTCGGTTCAGGCCACTCAGTGACCTCTGGCAGAGTGCAGCCCTTGAAGGCAGCTTTCGGGGTCTGCAGCTCTGAGACTGCCCGGCTGGGGGAGGGTCGGGCGGAGGGCAGGGCTGAGCTGGAAGCGCGAGAGACTCCAGGCTCCTGTCTTGCCAGGGTGCACCCTGGGGCAGGGGTCCTCCTGACTGGCGCGCGGGGGGGGCGGGGAGCGGTGGCTGCGGCACTCTGCAGCCCTGCGGTAAAGTGCCTGGAGCAGGCTACGGTGGTGGCGGGGCAAGGTGGTGGTGGGGCAAGGACGCAGTGAGAGCTCAGTCCTGCAACCACAGCCCCTTCCTCCCCTGCCCCAGTCTGCGCCCTGCAGCCTAGATCACTGTGCAGAGGCGCCTGGCGGGCTGGCCCTGGGCAAGGCCACACTGCGGCGCTTTGTCCTGGTGGGGGTGGGGTGGGGGCTGCCCTAGGACTCAGACTGGTTGCCCGGGAAACTCGGGGGTTTTGGAAGGGGTGGGGAGAAGGGCCAGCCAGCACACCTCCCAGGCCCTCTCACTGCATCAGCTGCTAGGGCTGCAACCGGGCAGGGTGAGGTCAGTACGGGTAGGGGGGCTGACCTCCAAGCCCAGGGACTTGGGGAATACCTGGACCCACATGAGGTCTGTGTGTGTGTATGTGCACGTGTACGCGTGTATGCCTGTGCACGTGTACACACTTGGCTCCAGGCTCCTCCCTGCTGCCCCAGGAGGCTGTGCTCCTGCTGGTAGGAGGGGGGAATTCCCACAGACCCGCCCCCGTTGCTCAGAAGCCGGGAGGTGACAGGACTGGACGGGTTGACTGCTGTATAGGATCCCACAGGGCACCCATGTGGGTCTGTATAGAAGCAATTTAGGCCCAAGGGATAAGGGCCATTGTGTGTGGCTTGGGATCATCTGGGGACACTGTGGGGGCCATGGGTTGGTTTACTGGGGGTGCTCAGAAATTTGAGGGTGTTAGGTTAATAAATCCTGCCAGAATGATGGTGTGGATGTTTTGGGTGGAGATGGGATGAGTGCAAGGGGGTGGTGTGGTTGTTGGGGTGGGGATTGCCCGAGGCTAGTGGAGGTCCTGAGGCTCAGGCTGGTAAAGTAGAAACTTTTTTTCTTCCCTTTACTGGGCTTGAACCCAGAGCCTTTGCACCGAACTACATGTCCAGCCCTTTTTGTTTTTTATTTTGATATAGAATCTCATTCAGTCACTAAGTTACCAGGGTAGACCTGAACTTGTGATCCTCCTACCTCAACCACACAGAATGCTGTGATTACAGGCATGCACCACCATGCCCTGCTGAGAATAGAAAACTCTGTGGGTGCAGGGCTGACTGGGCTGGCCTGAGAGCAGGCCTGGACCCCAGCTGGTACTTGTTCCTAAGGCCACTGCGCCTTGGGTGCAGAGGGTCCTGAGGAGCTGTGGCCTTTGAGGGGTGTGCCTGCTGTCCATATACCTCTGCCAGCACTATGTGATCCTGGAGCTGTCTCCTTGGGGCTGGTCCTCTTCCCATCTGGGCCTGGCTGGAGGTGGGATGTAGGGTGAAGCTAGCCGCAGTGAGCTGGCTGGCGGCTGACCGGAAGTCTCCGGGAACAGTTGGCCCGAACCTTCAGAGTTTCCATTGAGGCTCTGCTACCGTGTGTGTAAGTCTGTGCGTGTTGGTGTGTGCTGTTTGCAGCCTGCTCGCAGTGCCATGGTGACAGCTCATAAACCCGCCCCACACGCTGCTGTGTTGGCTGCCTGCCTGCCGCTGGCCAGAGACTCCCACCGCAGGATCTCCCCCCCCTCCCCCGCCCTATTTATAATCAGTTCCCGGTTCGCAGTGCTTGGTGGGAATGGGTGTGTCAGCTTGGGGAGAGCAGGGATCCGGGTGGGGGTTGACAGGCTCGGAGAATTCTGGGTTGGATGGGGGCCCTAAGGATATCTGTGGTTGGGCCCTTAGTGGTGGGGCCCTGGGGGTGATGATGGGTGTGGCTGGCCTCTCCCAGAGTCTTGGGAGGCAGTTTTCTCTTCCTTTCCCCTGAATCTGTCTCCCTAGACATGGGCAGGTACTTAAGGTTATGAGACTGCGTGGGCAGCAGGGGCACTAGGCCAGGAGTGGTTAGGGACTCGGTGACTTTGATTCCCTGTGGCAGCTGGGTGTCCCTGGCCTCTGACAACTGTCCTGGAATGGGAGTGGATAAAGGCCCCACCCAGAGTTCCCCATTCTGTGCGCTGCTCAGAGTGCTCTGGGCTAGGAGTAGACCTTGGGTTTCTGGACTGCTGCTAATGGCTTGGAATGGGAAATGTTAAATCTGGTGACTGCTGTCTCCAGGCCTGGCATTTGGAGATGGAGACTCCGTCCTTTTGCCTCCTTGATGGACAGGAGCCAGTGATTCCTGTAACTGGCTGCCCATGTGTTCTGGCAGCTGCCCCCTGCTGCTCCTCCTCAGCCCTCTTCCTCAAGCCCTGAGCTTACTTCCCAGGGCCCATTCCTCTTTTGGACCTTGAATCTCCCCCATGCAAACAACCCAGTCATCTCCTCCCCCAGCCCTTGTGAATCTATGACTCCTGGAGACCACACCCCGGGTCTGTCCTCTCTGCCTCCTGCCTTCTGCTCATTCGGCCACTTTTTCCTGGGATTACTGTTTTGTATTCCCCCTTCTCCCCCCCCCCCAGTTTTAGGAACCTTGAAGTGTTTTAGAAACTGATGTAATTTCTGAAATCAGAGCCGTGGCACCTGGGAGGGGCAGGGGGAGTGGTGTGGGTGGCCACTGCCTTGAGGTGCCCCCAATTCTGCAAGGGGCCCTGTCTTCCGTGGGTGGGAGGGGCCACCCCTGCTGCTGAGTCAGAGGGGGCCGGCCCAGGCGTCCTGGAGGGCGGGCAGGCGGGAGGCTCAGGCAGGCAGCACTGCCGGCAGGAATCCTCAGAGCCAGGCGCCGGAGCCACATTGCTGAGCCTGTGCCCTTGAGTTTAGCGCCGGAGGCTGCGTGCCTACCTCTGGCCACTGTTGTCGCCTGTGCTCAGGGAGCCTCCTTGGCCTCCTTGCTGTGCCCCACCTGCTGCCCTTGTCCTTGTGCTGACCACTTGGAACCTGGCAGCCATGGTGGCCGGCATGCTCATGCCACTAGACCAGCTGCGGGCCATCTATGAGGTGCTCTTCCGTGAGGGGGTGATGGTGGCCAAGAAGGATCGAAGGCCCCGGAGTCTGCACCCCCACGTGCCTGGCGTTACCAACCTGCAGGTCATCCGTGCTATGGCCTCCTTGCGGGCGCGGGGCCTGGTACGGGAGACCTTTGCCTGGCGCCACTTCTACTGGTACCTAACCAATGAGGGCATCGCTCACCTACGCCAGTACTTGCACCTGCCACCGGAGATTGTGCCAGCCTCTCTGCAGCGTGTGCGCCGCCCTGTTGCCATGGTGATGCCTGCACGTCGCACCCCACATGTGCAGGCTGTGCAGGGTCCCCTGAGCTGCCCACCCAAACGGGGACCTCTGCTGGCTGAAGACCCTGCCCGAGAGGAACGGCGGATCTATCGCAGGAAGGAGCCTGAGGACGGGGCACCTGAAACTCCTGTGGTGGCTGCCACCACCCTGGGGACCCTGGCCACGCCCATCCCAGAGCCTCCCCCAACCACAGGTCAGCTTGATTCTGGCTGTAGGCTGAGAGGGGTGGGAAAGGGTCTGTGGATGTTCCCTGTGCGGATGTTCCCTGTGCCCAGGCTTAGGCCTAGTGGGCCGTGGTAGGGGCTTTGCTCATACCAGCAGGTGGCGCCCTCTCTGCCCAGGGATGCTGGGTGCTCTGGCCATTGTACTCACTGGCTCCTCCTCCTTGGTTGAAGACCTTGAGGTGGGTAGGCAAATCCTATGGGGGCGGGACTTGGACTGGCCCAGCCAGCTGCTGGCACAGCCTGGACCGGTCCAGTTTGGTCCTCTCCCTCCAGCACTGTCTTCACCCTTACCACTTTCTTTCCTGTCCCAGTGGCCTGTCTGCCCTGAGATCCTTCTGCTCAGAAGTAGGGGCCGTACAGAAGAGCTGCTGGCATGAGCCTTTCCAGAAGTGTGGTCTGGACAAGCTGCTTGACCTCTGAGCCTTGAGTCTTGAGTGGGGGTGATGTGTGCTTGTATGGCTCAGATTCTGTGTTGCACAGAGTGCTGGGCATGCCCTGTGAGCCCACCTTGGGGTCTTTGATGGCAGTGGGGATAGGGGTAGAGGGAGGGTGGGGGAACATGGTGGGGGAGGGGAGGAGAAGAGCAGAGCCCAAGGAGGAGCAACCCTGGTGGGGCAGAGGCCAGGGCACGGAGGTGCTGAGCCTGGTCCAAGGCCTAGCTGGGCCCATCAGATGGAAACCAGGTCTTAGGATAGGACAGGACCCCTCCCTCTGGCCCCAAGACCCTGTGCTGACAGGACCCAGGGGAATAGATGTGCCTTGTGCCTGAAGCACATGCATTCTTTCCGGGGGCCCTGCCCTCAGTACCTGTTCAGGGCAGCCTAGACCCCCAGTGCAAGGCAAACTTGTCCCCACCCCCTCTCTGTGGTGCAAACACCGAAGGAGGAGCTTGTCTAAGGCATGGGACTGGGGTCTAGAGTGAGGCTAGCACAGGCCAGCAGAAGTTACCTAGGCGCAGCAGTGAGGAGAGCTGGGTTCAGACCCCACATTGTGCACAACTGTTTGGACAGGGCACTGTGCTGTCTGGACTGGTCAGTAGGTTCCTGACCAGGGTCAGGGAGGCTGTGGCGTGAGGGGTCTCCTCCTGCACGTCCTCGTGGTTTTGGGCAAGTTGTTGTCTTCCAGCTTCCCTGTAAGTAGGTTCTTCCTATTTACAGGCCCTTTGCTGTAAATAGGAGGTGGTATGAGATGAAGATCTCTTCACTGGGCTCTGGTGCCAGCCTGTGGGTCCTTCTCCCCACCTAGCACTTCTATCCACCCTCAGCTGCTTGGGTGAAACCACCCTCTGTCCTCTGGTCAAGGGTGTGGTGAATGGGAGGGAGCTCCCCCTCCTTTTCTTGCTTTTCTTCCTGGTCTGTGTTCAGGCGAGGCCAGCTGGGCAGGCATTTAGCTCTGTGGCCAGGAGGGGGTTCTGGGTGTGGCCTCAGTGGCAGAGTGGAGGGCACCCCCATTGCTGGTGGAGGTGACTCAGTCTTCCCTTCCCAGCCACAACCGCCAGTGGCAGCTCAGAGTTTCCAACAGGAAATGAGCTCCAGCTTCAGGCTGAGTCAGGGCCGCTCTACAGGCCCCCTCCCTCCCCTTGACCCTGCAGCGCTGAGCATGGGGCCTTGGGTGCTGGGTGTGGCTTGGGGCTGGGGCTGTGTCCCCAGGCCCATGTTGGTGGCAGGGAAATGATGGGCCCATATACAGGCTGGAATGGTTCTGATAGCACCTAAAAGTGTTGGCTTCTCAGCGTTTCAAAAGTGAACAAGTAGTGGGCCACGGAGACCGTGTCCTTCTGCATAGCATGCCCACTCCAGGGAGTGCAGAAGGCCCAGGTCAGCATGTGATCATCAGAATGCTGCAGTCAGATGAGCTACCCCACCTGGCCCTGGCTAGGGAGCCACCAGCACGGCAGGGCAGCTGGGAGTGCCTGCTGTACCCCACCCGAGACCCCTACTGCTTCTTTTGCCCTGCTGGTCTGTGTGTTGAGCCTCACTCCCCACCCCCAGCAGCCTCCAGACAGCAGGAATACCCAGTTCAAGGGTGTCTACTTCATGTTCAGACCCAAACTGAGCCCCTGCCTCAGGGAATCCCCAGGCTTATAGGGTGAATTGGGTGAGAACAGAGTGGGAGGTAGGTGAGCAATCAACAAGGGCCTTGAGGGTAAGGAGGGCAGCCCTCCAAGAGCCGCCCCTCAGAGAGGGCCCAGGCCAGGGGTGAGGATGTGCTAGGGTGTGTCCTAGGGGTGTCCCCTGGGGGAAAGCTACTTGTGTGTGAATTTCGTTTATACCCCAAACAATCATGCTTTGCCTGGCTCAGGATTCAGAGTGAACCCACAGCATGTGGAGGAGAAGCACCCTGTGCACTCTTGGGACACTGCTCCTGAGGGGACATCCTGGGTAGTGTGTCTGACAAAGGCCCCACATGGGCATTACTTCCCCTCTTTCACACACAGACATATGGCTGAGCATCCTGACTTCTCAAGTGGAGGGGATGGGTGGCAGGGACTTGGAGGGCCCTTTCTGTTTTTACAAGCTTCATGGCATTTCCTTAGGGTAGGCTGTAGGTCTAGGCAGATTTGGGGATGATCATTAGCTTTGCATGTGGGTTATCTCACTTACTTGAAAGCAATCTGAAGCTCTGCAGGTTTTTACCTGTCCTGTGGTGAGGTTAGGTTTGTATTTCCTGGGTTCTGCACACCTGGCTGGGAGAGGTGTGGGCAGTTAGGATGAGCCTCATTTGCCTAGGCTGGAGACCACAGTACCTGGGACTGAGGTGGTGGTTGGAGACAGGTGGAATAAGGGGCTGCTGGGTGTGGGTCTGAGGGAATGAGTGTCAACAGTGGATGGAGAAGCACAGGGCTCTTGCTTCCACATGGCCTCATAGAATGGGCTAGGCACATGGATGCCTGGAATGTGGGTGGGTGGGGTGGCAGGGCCAGGCTGGCGGGGCCAGTGGAGGGAAAGAAAGGCTGTGGGGTGGGCTGGGTGGGGCAGGCTCAGTAGGGAAGACCAATGGCCTGGGGACCTAGGGCCTGTTCCGTGTTCCCCTGGGCCCAGCCACATGGGCTGGTTTGACCTGCTGGTCTGCTGGGCTTCAGCTATGCTGTGCTGGCTGACAGAGGGGTGGCTGTGAGGAGGAGCCACTACTCCCAGAGCTGGGTGGAGAGACCAGGGTATGAGCGAGCCCTCCCCTCTGTCTCCCACCCCTTCCTTTCATCCTGCCTTGCCTTCCTCTCTGCCATTCTGGGAGTAGTGTGGCCTGGCCAGCAGGCAGCCATGGACAAGTACAGCATGGAGGAGCTGATCCAGCTGGGCCAAGGTAGGGTGTGGCAACAGTGGGGGCCGTGACTGCGGAAGAAAGGAAGTGGGCAGGGACCAAGGCTTTTCCTGGCAGCCTGCGGGAGGCTCTGATGGGACTGGGCTGCCCCTACCTCCAGTCCCCTTGACTGGGATGCAGGGATAGGTATGGGTCTCAGAGGATGTAGGATGTGGGATGGGGTGTTCTATCCCAGACCTTGGTGGGTGGGCAATGGGCTGTCCACAGCCTGGCGTATCCCCTCCTGGGAGACATGTCCTCACTCAGGCTGTGGGGGTACAGGCTCCTTTGAGGCGCTGAGCTCCTGCAGGGGACAGACTGAAAGGGCCCAGGACTGTGCCTGCCTCACTCAGCCCTTGCCCACTGCTAGACAGCTGCTGCCCTGGGTCTAGCCAGGAGTCAGAGCCCTTCTGACCTGTCTTTCGGCAGCTAGTGTCCCTGATGCTTCAGGCTGCCTGAGGTAGCTCAACCCTTGGCTGCCCAGAGCCAGCCGCTATAGGCCAGTTCCCTTCAGAAATGAGTTTCTGAAGTGAGGTTGACAGTAGGAGGGTGGATGGGCCTGGCCCTCTCTTCACTAGACAGGCGATAATCCCCTACCCCAAGCCAGCGGGGCAAGGTTAGTTTGTTGGGCTTTGCTGAAGGCTGAGGGCAAGTACATCAGAGAATGGTGGCCTGTGGGACTGTGGGATAGCTCCTTACCATTTCTGTGCCCATTTCCTCATCTGCATGATGTGTTCATGGTACAGGACTTTATTCATAGGATGCACTTTGACAGGAAGTGCTATAAAATTTGGTCAGTCTACCAGAGTCTGAGGGATCAGGCCCAGAGTGCCCAGACTCTCGGGGAGGGAGGGACAGGACTGTGTGTCCCCTCACAGACACATGTGTACACACATATCCTGTTTCCCTGGGTTCGCCGAGATTGGGTTAGTGCCGGATACAGCAAGTATGGTGTGGGTCTGCTTGCGGATAGGACCTTCAACCCCTGCTTTTCACAGCCTGGTGGTGGGGCTTGGCATGGAAGTGACACCCTGTGCAATGGGGCAGGCCCACACTCATGTGGACGTGGCCCCAATTTGGGGCTCCATGGTCTCTGTCCAGCATTGTGACCTTGGGGAGGCTGACCTGTCCATCGCGTGGCCAGGTGTTGTGTTGAATGACTTGCTCGTGGGGGAAGGTAATGGCACCCCCAAGCCAAGTGTTGGCTCCCAGGAGCACCCCAAGAGGTGGGCAGGGCATGGACCACACTCTCTTCCAGAGGGACATGAGCCTGCACCTCCTTGAACCTTTCCAAGGTAGGTCCCAATGCCAGCTGACTCCTTACTATAGCATCACCGGGGTTGGAGTAGGGGTGTGTGTATCCGTGGTGACGCCCAACCAGATGGGACTGCAGCGAGCCCAGGCCAGGGTGCCCTCACTCCACACGTCATGTTCTAAGTCTGGACAAGTGACGGGCCTTGCTTGCCCTCCTCGGATATTTATATCCCCTGGGCCCCCTGCCCACCATCCCCTCCCCCACAGACCGCTGCTGACAGCCGCACACACAGCCTGCCCTCCTCCCGCCTTGGTGCCGCCTCTGAGGGGCCTGTGACCCTCCCCACACTCCTCTCCCGGTCCCGGTCTGCCCCGTGGGCTCCTGTCGCTGTCCCCAATGAAGATCGTGCCCGGTAGGTGGGGCAACCCCTGAAAGTATTCTAAGAGCCCAGTGGGACAGGGGGCCTATAGCACCTGGGGCTGAAAGGAGAGGCTCTGCCCTCCCCTGGACACAGCCTGCTTCTCACCCTCCCCTGGCCTCTCCTTAGACCCTGTCCAGGGTCCACATGGGCTTGGGGCTTGTGAGAAGTCCACATGTTTTTCAGTGTGGTTGGGGCAGTCAGGGCTGCGGCACTGGCATCTGTCCACCCTGGGCACCTGGTGGCTGTCCTCAGAGGGCACCCTTGGAGATAAAGTGGAGCCTTGGGCCCTCCTTGTGGGGGCCATCAGCTGGGTGGGCTTTCCTCGGGGAAAACTAGTGTGAAGGCTGCCCAGGCTGTGCTGGGGGGCCGAAGCCTGGCCTGAGCTGCTGCAGGCCCCTCCTCCTGGCGGGTGTGGCTGTGGGTAGGCAGGGGTTAAGGCTCCAGCTAACCTTGAGCGTAGACAGCTCTGCGCAGGGACAGCTGAGCCGGCTGTGCGGAGAGTGTGGGAGGGAGGAGGGCGGGGGAGGCTGGTCAGGAGGAATTGGTGCAGCAGACAGGACCTTGTCCCTGCCGCTGCTGCCGGATAGTGTGGATAGCGCCGTTGGGCCATCGCCGAAGGCAGGGTGTCCCCGTCCCGGTGCCTGGGGCACCACCCCTGCTTGCCCTCCACGTCAGCCCCGGGGTGCACAGAGGCAGGCTCTGCTTGCTCCTCGTGGCAGCCATGGAGCCCTCGGGAAGCCTCTTTCCCTCTCTAGTGGTTGTGGGCCACATCGTCACCCTGGCTGCTGTGTGGCACTGGCGCAGGGGGCGTCAGCGGGTGCAGGACAAGCAAGGTAAGCACCCTTGCTTCAGTCAACGGCACTGTCAGCAGTCAGGGCCTCTGCCAGAGGACTGGGGGCGGGGCGGGGCGGGGCGGGGCGGGGCCGAGCCGAGCGGAGGGTCCGCCTTCCTCCCGCCCCTCATCTTCCCTCCTCTTGTCCCTCAGCTGCACATGCCTCGGTGTTTTTAAACGTGGTATTGGCTCCCCTGCCCCATGACCTGCATTAAAGACCCTGCTTGCTTACAGGGTGGTGGCGGTGGAGCTTTGTGGCTGTCACCAGCCTAGAGCTGGTCAGACGTAGGCGGGTGGAAAGGCTGGGGTTGAAGTTTGAGTTGCAGGCATGGGGTTTAGGAGTGCCTGCCTCCTCCAGGAAGGTCCCTCCCCCAGCTGCCACAACAGAGACAATGAGCACAGGAACTGCAGTGGCAAGTGAACAGGCTGACCTGGGGTGGCAGCGGTCCTGCCCAGGCCGCTCCACCCACAGCATGGGGTTGAGCTTCAAGGTGAGGCAGGTGCCTGAGTGCCCTTAGGCAATACCCAGCACCAGCCACATGGCGGGCAGCCAGGCGGTGCCCTGCCCTCCCATGCTCAAAGTCACCAGCTCTTGGGCTGTAGTCCCGAGGCGGCTAGGCCAGCACAGGATAGGGCGGGGCTGTAGAGAATGCAGCACAAATGCCCCTGGGATTGGGCAGTTCTGCACCAGGGTTTCTCCGCAGAGGGACTGTCTTAATGGGGCGTGTGTCAGGCCAGGACTCCCCATGGAGGGGTGTGATGGGGCTGCCCCCTAGCGGGCTTAATGAGTCTGTCTCCTCTTCCTGGGCGGGCTCTCCTGCAGTGAGGCTGAGCAAGCATGGGGCTTCCAGGCATGGCCCAGGAGTTCCCCGGAGCCGGTGACTAAGCTGCTAATGCTCAGTCCGAGGGCTTCTTCTCGGAGGTTTTTGATTAGTAACCAGATGCCACCTTTCACTCCCTGGCGCACTTTCGTTGCCGGTCCCCACGTGGGGAAGGGGTTTCCCCTCCTGGCCCGCTTGCTGCCGTGGCGTGCCAGACAGTGGCTTAGACACTTCGGGTCTGTCTCTGGCTGGCTCTGCCCGCACATATCCCGCTTTCTGGGACCCCCTGCACCTACTACGCATCTGGCTGTGAGCACCCTCCCCGCTCGAGGCGTCAGTTTACGGGAGCATGAATGAACCTGAGTAACCTGGGGAGCTCCCAGGCCCAAGCTGCTCGCTTGCGGGTGGGGCAGCTCCCAACCCCGACCGCTGGGCGTAGGCAGGGTGCGCTACCAACTCCGGCTGGGGCGCGGCTTCCCGGCCAGGGGCGGAGCGGGGCGCCTGCGGGGGCAGGTTCTTGGGTGTCGGAGCTGACGGGCGGGGGGAGTAGTGGAGAGCCGAACCATCCTCCAGCGTGGGCTGAAGCAGGGATCCGAGACGGATCCATGGCTACGAGTAGCGCCTTCCCCTCGAGCAGGGAGGCAGTGCTGCAGCGGCCGTGCTGGCTGGACGCTGGCTGCGAGCGCGCGCGGCGCGGCTTCCTCTTCGAGCAGCTGTGCTGTGTCGGTGGGTGCCTAGGCCAGAGGGGCCTCGGGCTTTCAACTGCAAGGGCTGGGTTAGGGGTGGGGCCTAGCTCAGGTGTAGCCTCTCTAACTCCGGAAACACCTGGAGAGGAAAAGTGGGGGAGTTGTTTCTGGAGGAGGGGGATGGGAGGTGGGCGGGGCGGAAGGCTCCGCCCGGTTCCCGGCGCCAGACGCTGGCGTCCAGGACGCGTGGGGGGGCAGAGAGGGCGGGGCTTTAGGTCTAGGGACTCTTGGACAGGGGGTTCACTCCCAGTCTCGAGGTTGCCTTCCCAGCACGTTATTGGCTAACCTGTTCTTTCATCTGTAGAAGGGGGGCCGCGGTACTCCTAGAGGACTGCAGCACCTTCCCCTGGGTCTCGGTTCAGGCGAAGGGTCAGCCTCGTATAGGTCAGGGGTCAGACAGGTGTGTAGTTGGGTGTCCTGGGAGAGTCAATGGAAGTGTGCAGCAACATTTGATGAGGGGACATGGCCGCGTTGGGGCTAGATGGGGGCCCTGCCAGGCTGGGAGGAGTTGCCTGTTGGTCTGAGTCTGAGCAGGATGGTGAGGGGAAGGGTATGCACAGGCAGGTGCCAGGGTGGGCACTGGTAGGGAATGTGAGGGAATTTGTGGTCTGAATGGCTGGAAGGTGCTCCAAGGAAGGCGGTAGTAGGCACCCAGAGGCCCAGTGGCTTTTGGAATGTGTGGTGCAGGAGGAGGCTTGGGGGTTGGAGGATCCTGTCCTTCGTCCTAGGTCCATACCTGGTACAGCATTCTTAAAAACCTGTTAGTGACAGAGAGGAGCCTGGAGAAGGGGCTGAGCTGGAGGCTGGGAGCCACTCATGTCTGGCTTCCCCAAGTTCCATCTGCTTCCTGGGTCCCTTTGGCCCACTGCCTGGTACACTCCCAGGAGCCTGTGGTGTCTGTGCTCCTTGGCAGAATGACAGTCCAGTCCTGTTCCCATGTTCTGCAGCTTCTCAGTAGAGTGGGCTTCCTGCTGTGGGAAGGCAGCTGGCCCACTCCCCTGGGGAAGGCAGCCAGTGTTCGCACAACCCTCAGCCTGGGGCAGGGAGGTGTGGGACACTCCCAGGCTCATGTGTTCAGAGTACTGAGCAGTGTGGGGTCAGATTTGAGATTCTGGAGGCCTCCGGAGGGTGAGGAGTTGATACTCAGTGGGATCCCAGGGCCTGTTGGACCAGACTTTGGGCAGAGCAGGAGTGTGCTGTTGGAGCTGAGATGGGAGGCAGAGATGGGAGGCAGTTAAACATGGCAGGGTCCTTGAAACTGACCCTGGCCTTCAGCTTCGGGGGAGCCCTTAACCCCCTCTTCTGGCTCAACCCCCGAACCCGTGGAGTTTTGGTGCCCTCTCCTGGCTAGAGGGAGCAGGGATAGGGTGGAGAGTTTTTCCTGGAACAGAGAGGCCTGGAGGCTCTGTGGAAAATGGGGGGAGGGTGTTCTTCAGCAGCTCACAGCTGGATCGAATCAAGCCAGAAGCTTGTCCTGGAAAATTCTTGTGGTAGGGCAGTGCATTCTTCCTATCGCAGCGGGGCTGGCTGTGCAGTCCCAGAGGCTGGCCATAGGTGGCTCCCTTCCCTGACCTGAGGGAGCCAGAGGCCCTAAGGAAGCAAGCCCGTTCCCCAGGACTTTTGTGCCCTTTGTCCCCATCCTCTACCTTTACAACCTGATCAGCTGTTACTGTGAGCCCCACCTAGCTGCAAACTGCCCCCTACCCAGCCTGCCCCCAGGTGCCATTTCCTCTGCCGGTGAGTCACAGCACCAAGGTCTGTTCCCCAGCTCTGACTCACTGGCTGTGCCCCCTCGGGTTCTCCCCTCAGCCCCAGCACTCCTTGGGGAGGTGCCCTGCAGCTCAGGCTGGGCGGTCCTGCTCGGATGAGTCATTGCTCAGCTATGTGCTGCTTTTGCCCGAGGTGTGCTCTGCCTGGCCCGCCCGGGCCTGGGGTTGGGCTAGGTTTGCCCAACCCCTGGGGGATTCTAGGAAGCCAGGTGGGCCCTGAAGTAGGGCCCCAAGGAGCCCGGAGGCTGAGGGATAGGCCCTGGTCGCTTCTTAGTGTAGTTGTGAAATATGGCTTCCGTAACTGGTCCTCTCCTCCTCCCCAAGTGTTCTACAGGTTGGGGATCCTTGTGGAGTCTGGCCTGGCAGGGAGGTGGGCTGGCCAAAGGGATCGCTGGAATGTTAAAACAGGTGTGGCTTCAGTGCTGGCCCCCAGCCACACAGGCGTTCTTCTGTGTGATGGGGGTAAGGCCTCTTTCTCTTTGATGTGCAACAGGGAGTTCTGGGTGGCCTTGAGGATGGCATGTGTTCTGCTGTCCTAATGCCAGTGCCAAGTCCCCCTCTGAACCTCTGAGTCCCACTGTGGGCAGGGCAACAGAGGAAACCCTGGTTTCCTGTTTCTGCTGGGCCCAGGGTGTGGCCATGGGGGAGGGGCTGCCTTCCTCCTTCCCTCTGGGGGGGCCGGGCTCAGTGGGGTGGGGCTCAGAGGTGGGTCGGCCTTGCTGGAGAGTATAGCCGACAGGGAGTGGCCGCTGCAACTGGAGCTTAGAGCTGATCCTGTGCCGAGTGAGCTTCCAGCGCAGCCCCAGCCTTCAGGAGCTGGTGTGCCACTCGGGTTCCCAGAGCACAGCACCTGAGGGCGGAGGGACAGAGTGACGAAGGGGCGGGTGCCACGCCATGTCTCAGCACCGATTCCGTGTGCCTGAGCCTGAGGCCCTAGGTGGCAAGAGAACCAACTCAGAGGACAACCTCTACCTGGCGGTGCTTAGGGCCTCCGAGGGGAAAAAAGGTAGCGGGCACCCCCGCTGGGCAGGGTGGGTCTCTGTGGCAGGAAGGGCTAGCTGCTTCCTGTGGCAGGAAGCCTTGGCATTGGGGTGGGGTGGGGAGCCCAGGCTGAGGGGTCTGGGTTTGGGGGACAGACTGTAATAAGGGGTCAGTGTAGATTGGTCTCTAAGCCTGGAGTATGGGGCCAGGGCAGCAGGGGGTCTCTGGGGCCTGGGGAGAACCCACTGCCCTGTTCACTCCCCTTGTAGCTCTTGGCTGGCCTGGCCCTGCAGTGCCTCTACTCAGCCTGCGAGGAAGCATGTGGGATAGGGCAGGCCTTGACTTGCGTGACGGGCTCTGGGTGCTGTAGCTCCGGACCCTCCCATCTCCTTGGGAAACAGTGCAGGCTGAGTAAGGGCCTAAACCCCTACCTGGACTGGGCCTGGGTGCCTTGGTCTCTGCTGTGCTCGCCAGAGTGGGAGCTGGGGTGCCTAGTCACCATGACCTGGAAGGGCCTTGAAGCTGGGGCTGCTTCTAGTCCTCCCCTTCAGGTGCAATTGTCTGGCCAGGCATCTGTGTCTTCGTGGTGGTCACCTCTGGGGGCCTCCCTGAGCTCCCAAGCCCCAGCTAAACTGACCTTGTCTCTTCCAGATGAGCGGGACCGTGTCCAGAAGAAAACCTTCACCAAGTGGGTCAACAAACACCTCATCAAGGTTGGTGGTGGCTGCTTGGGGGGGGTGACACCAGTCTGTCCCCCCATGTCCTCACACTTCATGCTCCCCTTTCATCTCTGAAACCTGTTATTTTCTGTCTTCTCCCACACTTGCTCCTCTCGCTCCTCTTCTGATCTCCTGGCTCTGCTGTAGCACTGGAGGGCAGAGGTAGGTACCTGTGTAGGGCAGGGCCATATTGTATACCCCTTTCTCTTTCCTTCTGGGGCTGTGCCTTTTACTTTACGTTGCCCTTCCCCAGCTGTAGGTGGCTGTGGAGGATCTGTGGTCACCCTAGCCCCATTGTCCCCACAGGCCCAGAGGCACATCAGTGACCTGTATGAAGACCTCCGAGATGGCCACAACCTCATCTCCCTGCTGGAGGTCCTCTCTGGGGACAGCTTGGTATGTACATACACATGCACGCACGCACGCACGCACACACACACACACACACCCCTGCCTGTGTCTTCCTGACGCATTGCCTGTTTTCCTTCCTTGGGCCCTTTCCTAACTACCATTCTGTGTCTAGCTTGGCTCTTCCTGCCTTCTCCCTGGAAGCAGCCTGGCCTCGCCCCACCCGCCTCCAGTGCATCTCCAGATCTGGGGTTTCTGTATCACACGGAAGGCCTGGCCTGGGGGTGGCTCTGGTCCCGTTGCCACAGGCTGCTCTGGCCCTTGCTGTCCTCTGCACTGGAGCCTTAACACAGTAACCTCATGCTCTGCTCTGCTTTGGTTTCTCTGCTGCTTGGATTTCTGAATCTTGATCTCTGCCCTTTACCCTTTGCCCTGCTCTGGTTGGGCAGCCGAGGGAGCGGGACATAATCAGGAGCTTGCGCCTGGTGAGTGGTTGTGCCTGGTGAGTGGTGGCAGCTGGGCTCTCTGAGATGTGGAGCCTAGCTCACCTGGGGCTGGTGGCCAGTCCAGCCCAACCCACATCTGGCTCTGGGGTGGGAGGATGGTTGTGCATCAAGCTGCCTATGGTCTTGCCTCTGCTCTGCCTGGGGCTGGGGCTGGGAACCACCAAAAGCTGCAGTGGCCACCATTGGCAGGCAGGAAGACCCCCCCCCAATGCCACTACCTTCCACCCACAGCATCTTGGCTATTGTCTCCTCTTCACCCCTGTCTTCCTTTCCCACAGCCTGGGTCACTGGCTTTCCAAGGCCCTGTTGGGCTTGGCCCTGTCCCTAGGCCTCCCTTCCTACCTGCTGTGCGTGAACCTGGGATGTATGAGGGGCTACTGCCCTATTGGGGAAGACCCTTGGTTCAGTTGCTGCAGCTGCTTTGGGGGTTTCTGAGGGGTGGTACCTGGGAGCAGCAGTTGCTGTGTAGACACTGACCATGCCATGCCTTGTCTCAGCCCCGGGAGAAGGGGAGGATGCGTTTCCACAAGCTGCAGAATGTCCAGATTGCCCTGGACTACCTCCGGCACCGCCAGGTAAAGCTGCCCTAGACCCCAAGTGCCCTCTCTTAGCTGTTGCCCTGTGGCCTCTGACTGAGAACCACTTGTTCACAGGTGAAGCTGGTGAATATCAGGAATGATGATATTGCCGATGGCAACCCCAAGCTGACGCTTGGCCTGATCTGGACCATCATCTTGCACTTCCAGGTTCAGTGGCTGCCCCCAGGGATCTTTAGGGTGGTGGAATAGCCCACTATGTGGCTGTGTGGGCCCTGGAGGAGGCACTCTTAGAATGAAAGTACCTGGGAGCTTTCCTGCCAGCTCCTTCCCTATACTGGTTCTGTGGCTCAAAGTCCCACACCTTTCCAAGACTTACCTATCCTGTGCCCTCTGGCCCCATCTGGGGTTGGGCCCACAGAGCCTCCTTAGAGGAATTTGTTCACTGATGGCTACCCTGGGGAAGCTTCTGGAGCTGCAGGGGCTGGCCTGGCTGACTCACTTGTTGCCTGTGCTGGCCACACAGGAAGCCACAAATCTGAGATCTGAGCAGGAGAGCCAGGCTGGCACGGCAGCTGAGTCACAGCTGGCAGGCCCTCAGGCAGACAGCTAGGGACACGCCAATGGGTGTGCCCACAGCAGACCTAGGACTAAAATGGATGAAGTGCCAGGCACATGTGCTCTACCTACCCGCTAGAAACACCCCCATTCCTGCTTGCAACAACAGAGGGCCTTGACCTACCCTACCCTCAGTGCAACAGCCCTTTTTAGGCTTAGGGGTTCTGGGCCAGCTTTGAGGGTCTCATTCTTAAACTCACTGCGCATCAGCTACTCTGTGCCACCGCTGGGAGTATAGGGTGCCCTAAAGCTGGGTTCACCTCCCACCATGTTGTTTGTGAAGGTTGAGGGTCCTCACTTACTCCCTGGTCGCTGCTGTCTTAGAGTGGCCTGGGTCTGTAGCACTGAGATACAGTGGCTCCCAGTTATGAGAGCTGCCTGGTCACCCTGTGCTGGGTGCTAAGCCACACCTCCCTCATTCAGGTACTGGGTGGGGGTGAACAGCTGGGCAGGTGGGTGGCCAGTGCTGAACTTCTGCTTCCTACTCTGTGTATGGTAGATCTCAGACATCCAGGTGAGCGGGCAGTCAGAGGACATGACAGCCAAGGAGAAGCTGCTGCTGTGGTCACAGCGCATGGTAGAGGGCTACCAGGGCCTGCGCTGTGACAACTTCACCTCCAGCTGGCGTGATGGCCGCCTCTTCAATGCCATCATCCATCGGCACAAGTACGTGGCCTGGGGGGCAGAGGAAGTTAGGGACGAGAGGGTGGCCTAGGAGGGGTGTCTTCTACTCACAGGAACTTGGTGTCCATGGGGATGGGTGCCAGCAAGCTGTCTTCTGGGTCATGCCTTTTTGCTCCTGGATCTTCAAAAGAGCTTCCAGGTCCCCAAGGGCGGTAGGGTGCAGGTTCTTCTCACATGGACACATCAGAAGGGGTTGGCAAGTGGGCAGGCTACAGGGACTCCAGGCTGACTGCGCCCTTTGCTCAGAACAATAAGCCTGTGCGCATTGCAGGCCCCGTGGGCTCGTGGGGAATGGGGGCAGCAGGGTCCTTTCAGACCTGCTCATGTGGGCAGGTTTGGGAGTATTAGAGGAATGCATGAGTGTAGGATCAGGGCTCCATGTTTACCAGGTTATGAGGGAGAGTTTGCCTTGTGCCAGGCTATCAGTGGGGCCTCACCTGCCCATATGTCCACAGACCTATGCTCATTGACATGAATAAAGTGTATCACCAGACCAACCTAGAGAACCTGGACCAGGCCTTCTCTGTGGCAGAGCGGGACCTGGGCGTGACTCGGCTCCTGGACCCTGAGGGTATGAGCTGCTGGCTTCTCTTCCTTTTGCCTCTTTGAGGCTGCACAGGCCCCTCTGACCCTGCCCTCTCCTGCAGATGTCGATGTCCCGCAGCCGGATGAAAAGTCCATCATCACCTACGTCTCGTCCCTTTACGATGCCATGCCCCGGGTGCCTGGGGCACAGGACGGAGTGAGGGCCAATGTGAGTAGTGGCTCAGGGACAGTGGGAGGCAGGCGCGGCCCCATTGGCCCCTGACTGCTTGTGTGTCCACAGGAGCTGCAGCTCCGCTGGCAGGAGTACCGGGAGCTGGTTCTGCTGCTGCTACAGTGGATCCGGCACCACACAGCTGCCTTTGAGGAACGAAAATTCCCCTCCAGCTTTGAAGAGATAGAGGTGGGCCTGCCCACGTGGCCAGGGTCTTCTGCCTGCCCTGGCATGGCCCCTGACGCCCCTGTCTCCACAGATCCTGTGGTGCCAGTTCCTGAAGTTTAAGGAGACAGAACTTCCAGCCAAGGAGGCTGACAAGAACCGGTCCAAGGGCATCTACCAGTCCCTGGAGGTGAGTGGGGTGTCCCTTAGGGAGGGGAGTGGAGTGCTCCTTAGGGAGGTGGGTGAGGTGTCCCTTGGGAAGTAGATGAAGTGTCCAGTACAGAGGTGAGTTGAGCATCCTGCACCCCCAGTGCCTGCCTTTTGAGTTTTTGGTACCGGGGCTGTTCCAGGTTAAGGTGGGCTGGGGGCCTGAGGGCCCTGCATGCCCACTGTCCACAGCTTGGGGCTGAGTTCTGTCCCTGCTCCCAGGGTGCAGTGCAAGCAGGTCAGCTCAAGGTGCCCCCTGGCTACCACCCCCTGGATGTGGAGAAGGAGTGGGGCAAGCTGCACGTGGCCATCCTGGAGCGGGAAAAGCAACTGCGGAGCGAGTTTGAGAGGTGGGTGGTGTGGGGAATTGGCAGTGGGTGGGCGGGTGGGGCCTTGTGGTTGCAGGGGAGCCACCCACGGGTGAGTCATTGCCTGAGGAGGAAATTCCCCCCAAGGCTAGGGAACCTGAGCTCCCTCCAGGCGAGCAGGACATTGGGCCCCAGGCAAGCGGGGAGGTTGGAGCTGGGGAGTGCTGCTCACGAGCGCTGAGTGTGGCAGCACCCTCAAAACCACCACGGGTCTCAAGGATGCTCTGGGTTGCAGGCTGGAGTGTCTTCAGCGCATTGTGAGCAAGTTACAGATGGAGGCTGGGCTGTGTGAAGAGCAGCTGAATCAGGCGGACGCCCTGCTGCAGTCGGTGAGGGGGAGGGGCAAGGGGAGGAGAAAAGGGGACGAGAAGGGAGGAGCAAGGGGTGGGACTGGGCCTCGAGGGGAGGTGGGAGGAGCCCAAGTATCCTGCCCTATAGCCTGGCCGGTGGCCTCCCTGGCTCAGTGGGCGGGGTGGGGCAGTGGGGTGGGGAAACCAGGACCAGCTCCTCCCTCTTGATATTTTGCCAGCTCTGGATTCTTACTCAAGGCTAGGCTGGCTTCTGGGTACCAGGCAGGATACCCTACCCTCTTGTAGCCTGACCCCTCCTTCATAACAGTTTACTGTTGGGGGCAACACTTATTCCTACTGCTAGTGGGGTGCCTGCGGGGCCTGAGCGGAGCTCTGTCAAGGTGATACATTACAGGGGTAGATGATGGAGGGTGAGTTATGGGATCCTGTGGAAAGATCATATAAAAGGCCTCCATCTTTGGCCCTGTGGAATTGCTCTGGCTGGATCCTGACTCCCAGTGCTAGATTGTGCAGGCTAGTCAAGGCTTGTCCATGTCAGAAAGATGTGTGGGGTTGGCAGGAGGGGCAGGAAAGGATCGGATCCTGAGGCAGCAGGCCAGCTGAGGTATGAGTCTCAGGCTGGGAAAGTGGCTGGGGCTGTATGATCAAGGAGGAGGGGGCCAGCCAGGCTCTGCATCACAGGTAACACCTTACAGGATGTCCGGCTACTGGCTTCAGGCAAGACACCACAGCGGGCAGGAGAGGTGGAACGGGACTTGGACAAGGCTGACAGCATGATCCGACTGCTGTTCAACGATGTACAAACCCTCAAAGATGGGCGGCACCCGCAGGGCGAGCAGATGTACCGCAGGTGGGGCCTGACATGCCTTCTCCAAGTGGCCTGGGGCGGTCAACCTGGACCCAGCTGACGCTCCCATTTCCTCTGCCTCCCAGGGTATACCGTCTGCACGAGCGCCTGGTAGCCATTCGCACAGAGTACAACCTCCGGCTGAAGGCGGGTGTGGCTGCTCCTGTGACCCAGGTGACCTTGCAGAGTGTACAGAGGCGCCCAGAACTGGAGGATTCCACCCTGCGCTACCTGCAGGACCTGCTGGCCTGGGTGGAGGAGAACCAGCGCCGAGTGGACAGTGCTGAGTGGGGCGTGGACTTGCCCAGTGTGGAGGCGCAGCTGGGGAGCCACCGAGGCCTGCATCAGTCCATTGAGGAATTCCGGGCCAAGATTGAGCGGGCACGGAGTGACGAGGTGGGCAGCACCCATGGGGTGGGGAGTAGGTGGCAGGCCCTGTATCAGGCCCTGCAGGCCTCACTCCTCTTGTGCTCCACAGGGCCAGCTCTCCCCTGCCACACGGGGTGCCTACCGAGACTGCCTGGGTCGCTTGGACCTGCAGTATGCCAAGCTGTTGGTAAGTGGAGGGGGCCATGTGGGGCTGGGGGAGATGGGTGGCTGCAGCCTGCTGACAGGTTCCCTGCCTGCAGAATTCCTCCAAGGCTCGGCTCCGTGCCCTGGAGAGCCTTCACGGCTTTGTGGCAGCTGCCACCAAGGAGCTGATGTGGCTGAATGAGAAGGAAGAGGAGGAGGTGGGCTTCGACTGGAGTGACCGCAACACCAACATGGCTGCCAAGAAGGAGAGCTATTCGGTGAAGCACCTTGAGCTGTCCCCAGAGCTGTCCCGCAAGCACCGTCCCCACTTCTTTCCTCTGTACCTGGCCCATGCCCTCATTGTCCCCTACTGTTGAAGGCCACTTGGGAGGCCAGTGAAGTCCAGCTCCAAACTCCAGGGAGACCAGTACTGTACTTGGGTTGTATTTGCTGGGAGACTGCAGACCCCAGCCTAGCCTGACCCTGTCCTGAGACCCTGCGCCCCTGTATCAGGCCCTGATGCGTGAGCTGGAGCTGAAGGAGAAGAAAATCAAAGAGATACAGAACACTGCAGACCGACTACTGCGGGAGGACCATCCTGCCCGGCCCACAGTGGAGGTGAGGGGAGGGGGGCAGCCCTGGGCAGGGGCACCATGGGTAGGCCTGGGAGTGAGTGCCCATCCTAGGCCCTGGTATTCAGGGAGGGGCCGTGGGGACCACCCTGGGCCCAGAGTGTAACAGGAGCCTGAGGATGCTCTGTCCTACAGTCCTTCCAGGCTGCCTTGCAGACTCAGTGGAGCTGGATGCTGCAGTTGTGCTGTTGCATAGAGGCACACTTGAAGGAGAACACTGCCTACTTTCAGGTGAGACCTCCTCCCTGGCGCTCAGCCACAGATTCTGGTAGGAGCCCCCCAACTGCAGGGTGGTGCTTGGCTCCTAATCTTCCTGTGGCTGCCCAGGTAGTGCCAGATGCTTCTTGCACTTTGTCCCACTGAGTTGGGGTCAGAATCCTCCCTGCTTGCCACTCCTTGGTCCAGGCCTCATCTCTTTGGCCTAAAAAGGACAGCTCACCATAACCCTTCCCGCTGCCCAGTTCTTCTCAGATGTACGGGAGGCTGAGGAGCAGCTGCAGAAGCTGCAAGAGACACTGCGCAGGAAGTATGGCTGTGACCGCTCCATCACCGTCACTCGACTTGAGGACCTGTTACAAGATGCCCAGGTGAGGCAGATTTGGGCAGGAGCACAGGAACAGGCTGGGCTGAAGTGGGGCAGTATTGAGGGATGGAGGGCCTGGGGCATGATGGGGAACCGAGAGGCTGGTGGAAGTGGCTAGCTGAAGCTGTGTGAGCCTCACCCCTGAAGCCAGCACGAATGGAGGCCTGAATCAGCTGATGTCCCACACATTTGACTGTAGGTGGGCACTGGCTTTCTGGCCCAGTGTTTGGTGCAAGCACAGTCTGCAGGGCTGGGCATGATGCCTGCGGGCCATGGAGCTGGGTAGAGGTGTACCCAGGAGGGCCAGTGCACCGGTTGGGAATGACGGAGGGAGGAGCTGGCTTTGTGGTCTGTAAAGGCCAGTGACTCAAGCATAGTGTCTGCCTAGGAGAGGGCAAGAGGTATAGGACTCCCCCACCCCCACTGGAGGACTCTGGCTCACAGCCTTAGGTAGTCCTTGGTGAGGCCTGGTTCTCACAGAGGGGCTGGACAGGAAGGAGAGCTGACCTTTTACAGCCAGAAGGTGAGGAAGCAGGAGTGAGAATACTGCAGGGTCTAGAATATAGCTAGGCTGTTCTCCCTTCTCTGGAGAATACAGTGGGTGGCCTAGGGTGGGACACCCAGTCTAGGTTGGGAACTAAAAGGTGCAGTAGGATCTCATTGGGGGACAAGCCCTAGGGCCTGTCTCAGCCATGACTTCTGCCTCCGATGCCCCTACCCCAGCTGAGGAAGGATCCACAAACCTGGCCATCTCAGTTCCGGGCATGCTAGGTTGTCTATTGCCTGTATGCTAGCTGTATCTGCCCAGAACTTCCCCTTCCCTCAGGATGAGAAGGAGCAACTGAATGACTACAAGGGACACCTCTCTGGTCTGGCCAAAAGGGCCAAGGCCATCGTGCAGCTGAAGCCCCGCAACCCAGCATACCCCGTGCGGGGCCATGTGCCTCTGCTGGCTGTGTGTGACTACAAGCAGGTGGAGGTGAGAGCTGGGCCATGTGGGCCTGAAAAAGGAGGTTGGTGGGTGTGGGTGTGGGCATGGCCACATTGTCACTGACTTTGGCTGTCCTAGGTGACCATGCATAAGGGTGATCAGTGCCAGCTGGTGGGACCTGCACAGCCATCCCACTGGAAGGTGCTCAGCAGCTCTGGCAGTGAGGCTGCTGTGCCATCTGTATGCTTCCTCATGCCCCCGCCTAATCAGGAGGCCCAGGAGGCCATCACCAGGTGGGTGGCCTGGTGGTCTACTTGTAGAGGGGTGGACAGTGGGAGGCAGTCCCAGAGATCCCTAACAGTGGCTTTGACCTGCCAGGCTGGAGGCCCAGCACCAGGCCCTGGTTGCACTGTGGCACCAGCTGCACGTGGACATGAAGAGCCTTCTGGCATGGCAGAGCCTCAGCCGGGACGTGCAGCTCATCCGCTCCTGGTCCCTTGTCACAGTATGCCTGCCCCTGGCCTTGGGCTCTCTGAGGGAGGGGGAGATGGTGAGGGCTCTGGCCAGCTCACCTTGTGCTCAGCTGTGCCTGCTCCTCTAGTTCCGAACACTGAAGCCAGAAGAACAGCGCCAAGCTCTGCGCAACCTGGAGCTACACTATCAGGCCTTCCTGCGGGACAGCCAGGATGCCGGCGGCTTTGGGCCTGAGGACCGGCTGGCAGCAGAGCGCGAGTACAGTTCTTGCAGCCGCCATTACCAGCAGCTGCTACAGAACCTGGAGCAGGGTATGTGTTGGGCAGGGCCAGTGGGCAGGTAGGCTGACAATCAGTGGCAGCTGAGTGACCCTGAGCGGATGTGCCCCTAGGTGAGCAGGAGGAGTCTCGCTGCCAGCGCTGCATCTCAGAGCTCAAGGACATCCGGCTGCAGCTAGAGGCCTGCGAGACGCGCACCGTGCACCGGCTGCGGCTTCCACTAGACAAGGAACCTGCGAAGGAGTGTGCCCAGCGTATCGCCGAGCAGCAGGCAGGCGCTGTCCCTGTCCCCATACCCCCTAACCCAGCCTCCATGGGTGTGTTGGCTCTGGTGGTCACTGTCCCCTTACTTGTTCTTTTCTCAGAAAGCGCAGGCTGAGGTAGAGGGACTGGGCAAGGGGATTGCCCGGCTTTCTGCTGAGGCTGAGAAGGTCTTGGCCCTGCCCGAGCCATCATCAGCCGCCCCCGTTCTGCGCTCAGAGCTGGAGCTGACCCTTGGCAAGCTGGAACAGGTCCGCAGCCTCTCTGCCATCTACTTGGAGAAGTGAGTGCCCTGTGCGGGTGGAGGGCAGGCTTGGAGCAGGCTGTGGTGAGGGCCGTGACATCCAGGAGTGTGCTGAGCAGAGGAATGATGGACGCTAAGACAAGTTGGGGACTGTTGAGTGCTCTGGCCAGAGACTAGGCTTGGACCAGAGTGGTGGCTGTGGAGGTGACAAACAGATTTCTGGTCCTGGTGGGTTTTAAAGATGGAGTCCTTGGGGCTTACGATGATGGGATGTGAGGGTGTGATGGGGAGAGGAGCTGGTCCAAACTGTGGACAGAAAGGAATGCAAATACAGGACAGAATGAAGGTGCAGCCTAGGTCAGGGCAGAGGACTGCGAGGACACAGTACCTCTGACCAGTAGGTCTGCCAAGTGGAGGGCACCAGGGACTTTGAGAAGGGTCCTCTTGGTGGAGGATGGGGATGAAGACCTGGAAAGAACAAGGAGAGGTAGAGGTAGTGGGTGAGACAGTACAGGGCTGGGTTGGTAAGAGGCTCTTCAGTGCCCCCCAGCTCTCTTCGCACCAGACTCTTCCCTTCACCCTAGAGCTCTTCGTGGCATGCAGGGTTCCTACCAAAGGCCAGCCCTTTCTGCCTCCCTTCCTGCCCCACTTCTATGCTCAGCTGAAGGCCTCTTCTATCCTTTGTGTGTAGTTTGAATATTTTAATGCAGAAGCATGAAAGCTAGTATAGTCATGTGGATTAATTTTCAGAAGTATAGTGAGAAGTCTGTTCCCATCCCTGCCTTGTCTGTCCTGACTTTGGGCTTTATTTCTTCCTTTACTGCAAACAGTGCCTTGGTCCTTGGTTTACCCTCTGTTCACAAATACCAACACACTGAGAGAAGTATCAGTCAGCACCATGGTGCTCTTCCCCTCATCCAGGACCCCTCAGCTTATCTTGAGCTAGGAGGCTGAAAACTACACTCTTGGGTGGTGCCATTTGCCCCAGGACCTAAAGGACCTTAGACTATTCTGTTCTTGGCTGGAGCATCCTCCTGGTCTTCATGCTGGGGACTAAGTGTCCCTGCACTGACAGGCCCCCACCCACCCAAGTCCTGTTCTTCTCTCTCGAGCCTTTGGCCATAGAAGTCAGAGCTTGGCAGGAGGCACCCGGGGCCTCTGGTGCCACTCCCCAAGGCTTGCTTCTCTAGAGCCCATCTGTGCCCTGGCTCTGAGCCCTGCTTTTCCTCAGGCTTAAGACCATCAGCCTGGTGATCCGCAGCACTCAGGGGGCAGAGGAGATGCTCAGGGCCCACGAGGAGCAGCTCAAGGAAGTGCAGACTGTGCCTGCCACCCTCCCAGAGCTCGAGGCCACAAAGGCCTCCCTGAAGGTACTTACTTGATGGGGTCTGTGCCTCACCAGGGGCAGGGTTCAGCGGGAGCCCTGGCTGAACAGCACTGGCCCCTCCTCTGCCCAACAGAAGCTTCGGGCCCAGGCAGAGGCACAGCAGCCCGTGTTTGACGCCCTGAAGGATGAGCTTCGGGGCGCACAGGAAGTGGGCGAGCGCCTGCAGCAGCGACATGGGGAGCGGGACGTGGAGGTGGAACGCTGGCGTGAGCGGGTCACCCAGCTGCTGGAGCGCTGGCAAGCCGTGCTGGCCCAGACTGATGTGCGCCAGAGGGAGCTGGTGCAGCTGGGCCGCCAACTGCGCTACTACCGAGAGAGTGCAGACCCGCTGAGTGCCTGGCTACAGGAAGCCAGGCGGCGTCAGGAGCAGATCCAGGCTGTGCCCATGGCCAACAGCCGGGCTGTGCGGGAGCAGCTGCAGCAGGAAAAGGTGGGTCTGAGTTGGAGTAGGCGGAGGTGGGGGTGCCTTGTGGCTGTCGGTTCTGACCGCCCTCTCCACAGGCTCTGCTGGAGGAAATTGAGCGCCATGGTGAGAAGGTCGAGGAGTGCCAGAGGTTTGCCAAGCAGTACATCAATGCCATTAAGGTGAGGCCCCCTTGCCATCTGCGTCAAAACCCATCTCCAGACATATTTGCCGAGCTGGTGGGGCTGGGAGTTGACGCTGGGACTGAGCCACATCTGAGAAAGCCTCTGAGGTGGACATAGAGGTCAGGCATGGGCATCCCGAAGGCAGAGCTGACAGCTGACCAGTGTGTCTCCACAGGATTATGAGCTCCATCTGGTCACATACAAGGCACAACTTGAGCCAGTGGCCTCCCCAGCCAAGAAGCCCAAGGTCCAGTCTGGGTCGGAGAGCGTAATCCAGGAGGTAGGATGAGTCAGAGTGAGCCTAACATGGTTGGGGCTGGTGGGCCTCATGGGGTTTCAGCTCTCAGCTGACCGACTCTCCCCCTTTTCCCCAGTATGTGGACCTTCGTACGCGCTACAGTGAGCTGACCACTCTCACAAGCCAGTACATCAAATTCATCACTGAGACACTGCGGCGCATGGAGGAGGAGGAGGTATGGTTGGGGCCACACAGGGTGGGTTGAGGGAAACCCTCCTGCTGCCTGCCCTGCCCCAAACTCAGCCCATGGGAAGCTTTCAGAGACCATGTGCACAACTCCGCCCACTCTTGCCTGGTACCGCCCGGAATCCCCTTCCCCAGCACAGCTACCCAGGCTGCCCTCACCTTAGCCTGTGGCCTCACTCACCTTGGCTGGGTGCTGCGCTCCTCCCCTGTGGTGGCTGGTACCTCCTCTCCTTTCTTGGCAAGTGTCCTCAGCTGCATCCCACTGGCTCTCATGTTCTTGGCATTTCTGTGGTTCCACTTGGCCCTTTGCTCTGGGAAGAGTCCTGGGTGTTAAGGTTGTGGGGGCTGGGGAGGGTAGCATCCAAGGTGCCTTGGGTGGGCTGGGTACCTACTTGTGCACTTCCTTCCCACGTCCTGAGTGGCCCCACCATTGGGCCTTCCTCCTCTGGTCAGATCTGCTGGCTCAGGTCTGCCCTGCTCTCCCCACCCTGGTCCTCTCACCTTGCCCCACCCATTTAGCTTTGGGAATGAGCCCCTAGCGGGAACCCATAGTGGAAGCCAGACCTGCTGATGTCAGACAGAGCTGGGCAGGACTGTGGTGGGCATGGCTTGCAGACCCTGCGAGCCACCTGCTTTGCTCTCTCTCTCTCTCTCTCTCTCTCCCCCCCACTGTCTGTCTCCGTCGCCTGTCTGCGGGAAGAGGGGAGGACGCCTGGGCCTCCTTCCCCAGGCTGGTGAGCACAGTGGGTCTGGCTGCGCTCGCTGCCTGAGTGCCCTGGGGGGTGCACGCTATCTCCTTGGCTGGGCTGGGATCTTTGTCCTCCCTCATCCCCCTGCATCGCACTGTCCGAGTGAGCTGTGGTGGTACCATGTCACGTGAGCACCTGGCACCTGCCTCACGCTCACGCTTTCTCTGATTCTCTTCCTCTCTCTGCTATGGCCACAGAGGCTGGCCGAGCAGCAGCGGGCAGAGGAACGGGAGCGACTGGCAGAGGTGGAGGCTGCACTGGAGAAGCAGCGGCAGCTGGCCGAGGCGCATGCCCAGGCCAAGGTGCAGGCAGAGCTGGAGGCGCAGGAACTGCAACGACGAATGCAAGAGGAGGTGGCACGGCGGGAAGAAGCAGCAGTGGATGCGCAGCAGCAGAAACGCAGTATCCAGGAAGAGCTGCAGCATCTGCGGCAGAGCTCAGAGGCAGAGATCCAGGCCAAGACCCAGCAGGTGGAGGCGGCTGAACGAAACAGGCTGCGCATCGAGGAGGAGATCCGCGTAGTGCGCCTACAGCTGGAGACAACTGAACGCCAGCGTGGTGGGGCTGAGGGTGAGCTGCAGGCTTTGCGTGCACGGGCAGAGGAAGCGGAAGCACAGAAGCGGCAGGCACAGGAGGAGGCTGAGCGCTTGCGGAGGCAAGTGCAGGAGGAGAGCCAGCGTAAGCGTCAAGCAGAAGCAGAGCTGGCCCTGCGAGTGAAGGCTGAGGCTGAGGCAGCTCGAGAGAAACAGAGGGCTCTGAAGTCACTGGAGGAGCTGCGACTGCAGGCCGAGGAGGCAGAGAGGCGGCTACGGCAGGCAGAGGCAGAGCGGGCGCGCCAGGTGCAGGTAGCCCTCGAGACAGCTCAACGGAGCGCAGAGGCAGAGCTGCAGAGCAAGCGCGCCTCCTTCGCAGAGAAGACCGCACAGCTGGAGCGCACCCTACAGGAAGAGCATGTGACAGTGACCCAGCTGCGGGAGGAGGCAGAGCGGCGGGCACAGCAGCAAGCAGAAGCTGAACATGCTCGGGAGGAGGCAGAGCGGGAGCTGGAGCGCTGGCAGCTAAAGGCCAATGAGGCACTGAGGCTGCGGCTGCAGGCAGAGGAGGTGGCACAGCAGAAGAGCTTGGCGCAGGCCGAGGCTGAGAAGCAGAAAGAGGAGGCAGAGCGTGAGGCCCGGCGGCGTGGTAAAGCGGAAGAGCAGGCTGTGCGGCAGCGGGAGCTGGCTGAGCAGGAGCTAGAGAAACAGCGACAGCTGGCAGAGGGCACTGCACAGCAGCGCCTGGCAGCAGAGCAGGAGCTAATTCGGCTACGAGCTGAGACTGAGCAGGGGGAACAGCAGCGGCAGCTGCTGGAAGAGGAGCTGTCCCGGCTGCAGCGTGAGGCAGCCGAAGCCACACAGAAGCGCCGGGAGCTGGAAGCAGAACTGGCCAAGGTGCGGGCGGAGATGGAGGTGCTGCTGGCTAGCAAGGCTCGAGCTGAGGAAGAGTCCCGCTCCACCAGCGAGAAGTCCAAGCAGAGGCTGGAGGCCGAAGCCAGCCGGTTCCGTGAGCTGGCTGAGGAGGCTGCCCGCCTACGAGCCCTGGCTGAGGAGGCCAAGCGGCAGCGGCAGCTGGCTGAGGAGGACGCACAACGCCAGCGGGCTGAGGCGGAGCGGGTGCTTGCTGAGAAACTGGCTGCCATCAGTGAGGCCACGCGGCTTAAGACGGAAGCAGAGATTGTGCTCAAGGAGAAGGAGGCAGAGAATGAACGTCTGCGGCGCCTGGCAGAGGATGAGGCCTTCCAGAGGCGGAAGCTGGAGGAGCAGGCAGCACAGCACAAGGCTGACATTGAGGAGCGCCTCACCCAGCTGCGCAAGGCTTCAGAGAGTGAGCTCGAGCGGCAGAAGGGGCTGGTGGAGGACACACTGAGGCAGCGGCGGCAGGTGGAGGAAGAGATCCTCGCATTAAAGGTGAGCTTTGAGAAAGCTACTGCCGGCAAGGCCGAGCTGGAGCTGGAGCTGGGGCGCATCCGCAGCAATGCAGAGGACACATTGCGCAGCAAGGAGCAGGCGGAACTGGAGGCTGCTCGGCAGCGGCAGTTGGCGGCAGAGGAGGAGCAGCGGCGCCGAGAGGCTGAAGAACGCGTGCAGAAGAGCCTGGCAGCTGAGGAGGAGGCTGCAAGGCAGCGCAAGGCTGCGCTGGAGGAAGTCGAGCGGCTCAAGGCCAAAGTGGAAGAGGCCCGGCGTCTGCGGGAGCGAGCAGAACAGGAGTCAGCTCGGCAGCTACAGTTGGCCCAAGATGCTGCCCAGAAGCGACTACAGGCAGAGGAAAAGGCACATGCCTTTGTGGTGCAGCAGCGAGAGCAGGAGCTGCAGCAGACGCTGCAGCAGGAGCAGAGCATGCTAGAGCGGCTTCGTGGCGAGGCAGAAGCAGCTCGGCGAGCAGCCGAGGAGGCCGAGGAGGCTCGACAGCATGCTGAGCGGGAGGCAGCGCAATCTCTGCGGCAGGTGGAAGAGGCAGAGCGGCTGAAGCAGTTGGCAGAGGAGCAGGCCCAGGCCCAGGCACAGGCCCAAGCTGCTGCGGAGAAGCTGCGCAAGGAAGCCGAGCAGGAGGCAGCACGGAGGGCACAGGCCGAGCAGGCAGCCCTGAAGCAGAAGCAGGCAGCTGATGCGGAGATAGAGAAGCACAAGAAGTTCTCAGAGCAGACGCTACGGCAGAAGGCTCAGGTGGAGCAGGAGCTGACGACACTGCGGCTGCAGCTGGAGGAGACTGACCACCAGAAGAGCATCTTGGATGAGGAGCTACAGCGGCTGAAGGCAGAGGTGACAGAGGCTGCCCGCCAGCGCAGCCAGGTGGAGGAGGAGCTCTTTTCTGTACGCGTGCAGATGGAGGAACTGAGCAAGCTAAAGGCACGCATTGAGGCTGAGAACCGCGCACTTATCTTGCGTGACAAGGACAACACGCAGCGCTTCCTAGAGGAGGAAGCTGAGAAGATGAAGCAGGTGGCTGAAGAGGCTGCACGGCTGAGTGTGGCTGCCCAGGAGGCTGCGCGGCTGCGGCAGCTAGCAGAGGAGGACTTGGCACAGCAGCGGGCCCTAGCAGAGAAGATGCTCAAGGAAAAGATGCAGGCAGTACAGGAGGCTACACGGCTCAAGGCTGAGGCAGAGCTTCTACAGCAGCAGAAGGAGCTGGCACAGGAGCAAGCCCGGCAGCTGCAAGAGGACAAGGAGCAGATGGCACAGCAGCTGGAACAGGAGACCCAGGGCTTTCAGCGGACACTGGAGGCAGAGAGACAGCGGCAGCTGGAAATGAGCGCAGAGGCTGAGCGCCTCAAGCTGCGCGTGGCTGAGATGAGCCGGGCCCAGGCCCGTGCAGAGGAAGATGCCCAGCGCTTCCGGAAGCAGGCTGAGGAGATTGGTGAGAAGTTACACCGTACTGAGCTTGCCACACAGGAGAAGGTGACGCTGGTACAGACTCTGGAGATCCAGAGGCAGCAGAGTGACCAAGATGCTGAACGCCTACGGGACGCTATTGCCGAGCTGGAGCGTGAAAAGGAGAAGCTTAAGCAGGAGGCCAAGTTGCTGCAGCTCAAGTCTGAGGAGGTACCACCCTCCCTCCACACAGGCGGGTGGGCCCGGTGGGGAAGTCTGCCCTGGGGTGGGCTGGTGGGTGCTCCTAGGGCTCCAGCATCCCTGACCCCTGCCCACTCCCTCCCCATTTCTCATAGATGCAGACAGTGCAGCAGGAGCAGATGCTGCAGGAGACACAGGCCCTGCAACAGAGCTTCCTCTCCGAGAAAGACAGTTTGCTGCAGCGAGAGCGCTTCATTGAGCAGGAGAAAGCCAAGTTGGAGCAACTTTTCCAGGACGAGGTAGCCAAGGCACAGCAGCTTCGTGAAGAACAGCGGCGGCAACAGGAGCAGATGGAGCAGGAGAAGAAGCAGTTGGTGGCTAGCATGGAGGAGGCCCGGCGGCGGCAGCATGAGGCAGAGGAGGGTGTGCGACGCAAACAGGAGGAGCTGCAGTGCCTGGAACAGCAGAGACAGCAGCAAGAAAAGCTGCTGGCGGAGGAGAACCAGAGGCTGCGTGAGCGGCTGCAGCGCCTGGAGGAGGAGCACCGGGCTGCCCTGGCACACTCAGAAGAGATTGCAGCTTTGCAGGCCACTGCTGTGAAGGCCTTGCCTAATGGCCGGGATACCCCTGATGGCCCGGCTGTGGAGGTGGAGCCTGAGCACGCCTTCCAGGGCTTGCGCCAGAGGGTGCCAGCTCAGCGACTGCAGGAGGCCGGCATCCTGACCACAGAGGAACTACAACGGCTGGCACAGGGCCATACCACGGTGGCTGAGTTGGCAAGGCGGGAAGATGTGCGTCAGTACCTGCAGGGCCGCAGCAGCATTGCAGGGCTCCTGCTGAAGCCTACCAATGAGAAGCTGAGTGTCTACACAGCCCTGCAGAGGCAGCTGCTGAGCCCTGGCACAGCACTCATCTTGCTTGAGGCCCAGGCTGCTTCAGGCTTCCTTCTGGACCCCGTGAGGAATCGACGGTTGACCGTCAATGAAGCCGTGAAGGAGGGTGTTGTGGGCCCTGAGCTACACCATAAGCTGCTATCAGCCGAGCGTGCTGTCACTGGCTATAAGGATCCCTATACTGGGGAGCAGATCTCACTTTTCCAGGCTATGCAAAAGGACCTCATTGTGCACGACCACGGCATCCGCCTGTTGGAGGCTCAGATCGCCACGGGTGGCATCATCGACCCCGTGCACAGCCACCGCCTGCCTGTGGATGTGGCCTACCAGCGTGGCTACTTCGATGAGGCAATGAGCCGTATCCTGTCAGACCCCAGCGACGACACCAAGGGCTTCTTCGACCCCAACACACATGAGAATCTCACCTACCTACAACTATTGGAGCGCTGTGTGGAAGACCCTGAGACAGGTCTGTGCCTTCTGCCACTCACAGATAAGGCTGCCAAGGGCGGTGAGCTGGTCTACACCGACTCGGAGGCCCGAGATGTCTTTGAGAAGGCCACCGTGTCTGCACCCTTTGGCAAGTTTCAGGGCAAGACAGTGACCATCTGGGAGATCATCAACTCGGAGTACTTCTCGGCAGAGCAGCGGCGGGACCTACTGCGGCAGTTCCGCACAGGTCGTATTACGGTAGAGAAGATCATCAAAATAGTCATCACCGTGGTGGAGGAGCATGAGAGGAAGGGTCAGCTCTGCTTTGAGGGCCTCCGAGCTTTGGTGCCTGCTGCTGAGCTGGTGGAGAGCAGGGTCATTGATCGTGACCTTTACCAACAACTGCAGCAGGGCAAGCGCTCTGTGCGAGAGGTGGCTGAAGTGGAGGCTGTGCGGCGAGCCCTGAGGGGTGCCAATGTCATTGCAGGTGTGTGGCTGGAGGAGGCGGGACAAAAACTGAGCATCTGTGAGGCCCTGAAAAAAGGCCTGCTGCAGCCAGATATGGCGGTGGCCCTGCTGGAGGCCCAGGCTGGCACTGGACACATGATTGACCCTGCCACTAGTGCCCGGCTGACCGTGGATGAGGCAGTGCGTGCTGGCCTGGTGGGCCCTGAGCTGCACGAAAAGCTACTGTCAGCTGAGAAAGCTGTAACAGGCTATAGGGACCCCTATTCGGGCCAGAGTGTCTCTCTGTTCCAGGCCCTGAAGAAAGGCCTCATCCCCAAGGAGCAGGGCCTGCGCCTGCTAGATGCCCAGCTGTCCACGGGTGGTATTGTGGACCCAAGCAAGAGCCACCGTGTACCTCTGGATGTTGCCTATGCCAGGGGCTACCTGGATGAGGAGACCAATAGGGCCTTGTCAACACCCAGAGATGACGCCAAGGTCTACCTTGACCCTAGCTCATGTGAACCAGTGACTTACAGCCAGCTCCAGCAGCGGTGCCGGTCTGACCAGCTGACGGGGCTGAGTCTGCTGCTCCTCTCAGAGAAGGCCATCCGGGCCCGGCAGGAGGAGGTCTACTCCGAACTCCAGGCTCGGGAGACCTTTGAGAAGGCCACTGTTGATGTCCCTGTGGGCAGCTTCAAGGGCAGGACGATGACAGTGTGGGAGCTCATCAGTTCTGAGTACTTCACGGAGGAGCAGCGGCAGGAGCTGCTGCGACAGTTCCGCACAGGCAAGGTCACCGTGGAGAAGGTCATCAAGATCCTCATCACCATTGTTGAAGAGGTAGAGACCAAGAGGCAGGAACGGCTGTCCTTCAGTGGACTCCGTGCCCCTGTGCCAGCCAGTGAGCTTCTGGCTGCCAAAGTTCTCAGCAAAACCCAGTATGAGCAGCTCAAAGATGGCAGGACATCAGTCAAGGACCTCTCAGAGGTGAGCTCTGTACAAACACTGCTGCAGGGTAGTGGCTGCCTGGCTGGCATCTACCTGGAAGACTCCAAGGAGAAAGTGACCATTTATGAGGCCATGCGCCGGGGTCTGCTCAGACCCAGCACAGCCACGCTTTTGCTAGAGGCCCAGGCAGCCACTGGCTTTCTGGTAGACCCTGTGCGTAACCAGCGCCTGTACGTCCATGAGGCCGTGAAGGCAGGTGTTGTGGGCCCTGAGCTACATGAGAAGCTGCTGTCAGCTGAGAAGGCTGTCACTGGCTACAAGGACCCCTACTCGGGTACCACCATCTCACTCTTCCAAGCCATGAAGAAGGGTCTGGTGCTTAGGGAGCACGGCATCCGCCTGCTGGAGGCCCAGATTGCTACTGGTGGCATCATTGACCCTGTGCATAGTCACCGCCTGCCTGTGGATGTGGCCTACCAGCGCGGCTACTTTGATGAGGAGATGAACCGCATCCTGGCAGACCCCAGCGATGACACCAAGGGCTTCTTTGACCCCAACACTCATGAGAACCTCACCTACCGGCAGCTGCTGGAACGCTGTGTGGAGGATCCTGAGACAGGCCTACATCTACTGCCCCTGAAAGGGGCTGAAAAGGCTGAGGTGGTGGAGACCACACAGGTGTACACTGAAGAGGAGACCCGGAAGGCATTTGAGGAGACACAGATCGACATCCCTGGTGGTGGCAGTCAGGGCGGCTCCACCATGTCCCTGTGGGAGGTGATGCAGTCAGACCTGATCCCTGAGGAGCAGCGGGCCCGACTGATGGCAGACTTTCAGGCTGGCCGAGTGACCAAGGAGCGCATGATCATCATTATCATTGAGATTATAGAGAAGACTGAGATTATCCGGCAGCAGAACCTGGCATCCTATGACTACGTGCGCCGCCGCCTCACTGCTGAAGACCTATATGAGGCCCGCATCATCTCCCTTGAGAGCTACAACCTGCTGCGGGAGGGAACCAAGAGCCTCCGTGAGGTCCTGGAGGCAGAGTCTGCCTGGTACTACCTCTATGGCACAGGCTCAGTAGCTGGTGTCTATATGCCCGGCTCCAGGCAGACACTGACTGTGTACCAGGCCCTTAAGAAGGGACTGCTGGGTGCTGAGGTGGCTCGCTTGCTGCTGGAGGCACAGGCTGCCACGGGTTTCCTGCTGGACCCAGTGAAGGGCGAGCGGCTCACTGTGGATGAGGCTGTGCGGAAAGGCCTCGTGGGCCCCGAGCTGCATGACCGGCTGCTTTCAGCAGAGCGAGCTGTTACTGGCTACCGTGACCCTTACACCGAGCAGACCATCTCACTCTTCCAGGCGATGAAGAAGGAGCTGATCCCTGCAGAGGAGGCGCTGCGGCTGCTGGATGCCCAGCTGGCCACAGGAGGCATCATAGACCCCCGCCTGGGGTTCCACCTCCCACTGGAGGTAGCCTACCAACGTGGTTACCTCAACAAGGACACATATGACCAGCTCTCAGAGCCCAGTGAGGTGCGCAGCTATATGGACCCCTCCACCGACGAACGCCTTAGCTACACGCAGCTGCTCCGGCGGTGCCGCCGTGATGACAACAGTGGCCAGATGCTCCTGCCACTCTCGGATGCCCGCAAACTGACCTTCCGTGGCCTGCGTAAGCAAATCACTGTGGAGGAGCTGGTGCGCTCGCAAGTCATGGATGAGGCCACGGCACTACAGCTGCAGGAGGGCCTGACCTCTATCGAGGAGGTCACCAAGAACTTGCAAAAGTTCCTCGAGGGTACTAGCTGCATTGCTGGGGTCTTCGTTGATGCCACCAAGGAGCGGCTGTCAGTCTACCAGGCCATGAAGAAGGGCATAATTCGCCCTGGCACTGCCTTTGAGCTCTTGGAGGCCCAGGCAGCTACTGGCTATGTCATTGACCCTATCAAGGGACTTAAGCTGACTGTTGAGGAGGCTGTGCGCATGGGCATTGTGGGCCCTGAGTTCAAGGACAAGTTGCTGTCAGCTGAGCGTGCCGTCACTGGCTATAAGGACCCCTACACTGGGAAGCTCATCTCCCTCTTTCAGGCCATGAAGAAGGGTCTGATCCTGAAAGACCACGGGATCCGGCTGCTGGAGGCCCAGATCGCTACGGGCGGCATCATTGACCCCGAGGAGAGCCACCGGCTGCCTGTGGAGGTGGCCTACAAGCGTGGCCTCTTCGATGAGGAAATGAATGAGATCCTAACTGACCCCTCGGATGACACCAAGGGATTCTTTGACCCCAACACCGAGGAAAACCTCACCTACCTACAGCTGATGGAGCGCTGCATCACTGACCCTCAGACTGGCCTGTGCCTCCTGCCGCTGAAAGAGAAGAAGCGGGAGCGGAAGACTTCCTCCAAGTCCTCGGTGCGTAAGCGTCGTGTGGTGATTGTGGACCCTGAGACAGGCAAGGAGATGTCAGTGTATGAGGCCTACCGCAAGGGTCTCATTGACCACCAGACATACCTGGAGCTGTCTGAGCAGGAGTGTGAGTGGGAAGAGATCACCATCTCCTCCTCAGATGGTGTGGTCAAGTCCATGATCATTGACCGCCGTTCTGGCCGCCAGTATGACATTGACGATGCCATCTCCAAGAACTTCATTGACCGCTCCGCACTGGATCAGTACCGTGCTGGCACGCTTTCCATCACTGAGTTTGCCGACATGCTCTCGGGCAACGCCAGTGGCTTTCGCTCCCGCTCTTCCTCAGTGGGCTCCTCCTCCTCCTACCCCATCAGCCCTGCAGTCTCTAGGACCCAGCTGACCTCCTGGTCTGACCCCACCGAGGAGACGGGCCCAGTGGCTGGCATCTTAGATACGGAGACCCTGGAGAAGGTGTCCATCACAGAGGCCATGCACCGCAACCTGGTGGACAACATCACTGGTCAGCGGCTGCTGGAGGCGCAGGCCTGCACAGGGGGCATCATCGATCCCAGCACCGGTGAGCGCTTCCCTGTCACTGACGCTGTCAACAAGGGTCTGGTGGATAAGATTATGGTGGATCGCATCAACCTGGCCCAGAAAGCCTTCTCTGGCTTCGAGGATCCGCGCACCAAGACCAAGATGTCGGCTGCCCAGGCACTGAAGAAGGGCTGGCTGTATTATGAGGCAGGCCAGCGCTTCCTGGAAGTGCAGTACCTGACAGGTGGCCTGATTGAGCCTGACATGCCAGGCCGTGTGTCCCTGGATGAGGCCCTGCAGCGCGGCACTGTGGATGCCCGTACAGCTCAGAAGCTCCGTGATGTCAGCGCCTACTCCAAGTACCTCACCTGCCCCAAGACCAAGCTCAAGATCTCCTACAAGGATGCACTGGACCGCAGCATGGTAGAAGAGGGCACAGGGCTGCGGCTGCTGGAGGCTGCTGCCCAGTCCAGCAAGGGCTACTATAGCCCCTACAGCGTCAGTGGCTCTGGCTCCACTGCTGGCTCCCGCACTGGCTCCCGCACTGGCTCCCGGGCCGGCTCCCGCCGTGGCAGCTTTGATGCCACTGGCTCTGGCTTCTCCATGACCTTCTCTTCTTCCTCTTACTCTTCCTCGGGCTATGGCCGCCGCTATGCCTCAGGACCCTCAGCCTCCATGGGAGGCCCTGAGTCTGCTGTGGCCTGACTCCCTGCCTGCACCCCACCCTCTCCCTCTGCATGTGGCCAGGGTCCCTGCCAAGATGCTGGGGTCTCTCTAACATTTAAAGGTGTCTTCCTCCCAAGTGGTGCCTCAAGTTTAACCAAAAAAACCAGACTAACACATTAATGTCTAATTGCTGTCTAGACAGCCTGTATCTTGGAGGGGGCAGGGCTGGCACAGCCCTATTGACCACCGCACCCCACTCGGGTCTCCCCACTCCCTTCTACCTGCCACTTACCACAGCCAGGTGCCTTGGAGGGCCCAGAGCCGGTCCCCAGCCCCCTCTTCTGTCTACCCAAGGAGGGTTTTGTGTGGGCAAGGCCCCAGCCCCATAAGCCAACCCCATTGGATGCCTACTGCCAGTCCTACGTGCTGAGGGAAGTGGGGTGAGGCCAGGCAGCAGAGGGCCCTCCGTCCTCTCAGGGTGCCCGCTTGGGGCCAGCGTTTTCCCCAGCGTGTTTCTTGGATGGGCCTGCTCCCTCGGTGAGTCCTGCTGGTGAGGGAAGGGCCCGGGCCAGCCATCTTTTCCAGCCTGCCCAGAGAAGCCCTTCCCCATGGGAAGATGAGGGTCCAGTCTGCAAGGCTCCCAGCCCCCGACACTCGCTCTTCCAGGACCCCGGCCTCCAGCTTCAGCCTTCCAGCCTCAGTTCCCTTGTAAGTGCCTTCTGTGTCCTCCCTCGTACCCAACCCTGAGGATCTAGACCTGGGGTGGGAGACAGGTGTTCCAGATGGGATTCTGGCCTCCTGGTAGACCCCCTGCCCACCTTGCTCCCAGGGAGCCCCAGTCCCTTTTGGCCCAGGATTCTGGCTGGGCCGCGTGTGCTGACCCAGGATCCCCACTAGTGCTCCTCATCCAGCCAGCCCTTGGCCTTGGCGGCTCCCACCCTCACCTCCACCCTCTGACTGAGCTTTGCATGCCCCACTAACCCAGGCTGGTGGCAGGTGGAAGTACCAGGCAGAACACTAACCTGACCATGGGTGGGGCCCTGCGGCACCCACCCCTCAATAAAAGCAATTCCAACCTTTCTGTGGATCTTGCCTTGATTTTTGGTTCAGGGTCAGCTGTGTGTTGAGGTGGGGAGATGCTGCAGCCTGGGCTCTGGACTCCAAGCTCCAAGCTTAGCTACTGTTGTCCTGGCTGGGATAGGGCCTATGGAGACACTGGCCTGAGGCTGGACATTACAGGCAAGAAAACCCAGGTGGTGGCTGGAGGTGGGGCGGGGCACACCGAAGACCCAGCTGAGGCCTGCTGCCGGTCCAGCCAGTGACCATTACCTAGCCCACCTCTTAGGCTTGATCTGCAGTTCTTACTTGAGGTTCCTGTTTGGTGGGCTCTTTAACCTATATTGTTGATTGGCTGTGCTCGCTCACCTTGAGGAAGCAGTGTGACCCCAGGGTGAGCTTGTCCCAGGGCCCAGGGCAACCCTCCAGAGGAGGTGAGACTCCGCAGCTGCCAAGAACACCGACAGTCTGTGAAGGCGGCACCTTGGCCTTAGCTGGCTGACTTCTCAGATGAAGCTTGTTTGCAGTGTTTGCGAGGACTTGCTAGAGGTGGGTGCGGAGGCAGGCCCAGCCACTGAAAGCCACAGCCCGAGGCTGACTGGCCAGTCCCTCCTTCTTCTGCCTGGGGATGGGCTCAGCATGCACTTGTGGAGCTCGGTGCTCTCCAGCCCTGTTAGGTGATTAGGGTCACCCCTGCCAGATGCCTGTCAGCTGAGTGGAATGGGAGCTCTCAGGGCCAGCTTGAGGGGAGGCACAGTGTCCTTGGCTCCATCTCTTCTACGTGCTCTGGCTGAGAATGCTAGGTGGCCATCATTTGCTGGCCAATCCGTGTTGTAATCAGCCTTTTACCTGCCTTATGGAGTAGCCACTGAGCAAGAGAATGCTGATGGCAGGTAAGGTAAGGGTAGGCTGACAGCTGGCACTTTTGATCTCTAGTTTTTAAGGCTGATTATTTTCCAACTAGGTCTTATTTTGGGGAAAGTATAGTAGGTATGTTTAAAATGTTTATGACATGAGCCAAGCATGGCAGGGCACACCTGTAATCCCACACTGTGGGAGGCTGAGGGAGGAGATGGCACATTCAAGTCCAGCCTGGGCAATTTAGTGACTGGGAAACCATCTCAGGAAAAAAAAAAAAGTTGAAGATGTAGCTTAGTGAAAAGGAGCTGGGTTCAGTCTGCCAAAAACAAAAACTTTTTGAAGTGTAGAATGTGAAAATATTCTAAAAAGGCCAAAAAGATCATAAGGAATTTAACAGAATTTCTAGAAATGAAACAATGGCATTTAAAACTCAGTGGCAGTTGGATGTGGTGGTACATGGCTGTAAACTCAGCACTTGAGAGGCTGAGGCAGGAGGATTGCTATAAGTTCAAGGCCAGCCAGGCTACAAAGTGAGTTCAAAGCCAGTCTGAATTGCATAGTGAGACCCTATCTCAAAAAAAAGACAAAAAACCCAAAAACAAAAACCAAAAAAATCAATGGCAAATTGGGCATGGGTGCATGTATCTGTAATCCCAGCTACTTGGGAGGCTGTGACAGAAGAATCAAGTTTGAGGACCCAAGGCAATTCAGCAAGACTTATGTCTCAAAATGGCCTGGTTAAACAGCTTGTCATTAGTCAAAGAACTAGGGAATTAGAAAAGATATCTGAAGAAGTTAGTCAGAATCCATTCTAGAGAGATAAGAGGATGGGAATAAGGAAACACTGAAAAGACAACGTGAAACGGTTTCTCACCGGTCTGTGAAGGCCCTAGAGGAAGCAAGGAGAGAAGTAATAGCAATAATTATTTTCCAAGTGGATGAAAAATATGACACTATCAAAAATATCACTGTCAAAATGCACAATAAAATCAAACGACAAATGAAAACATCTACATCAAAATGTAGCAAAATTGCAGAAAACCGAAGACAGAAAATCTTAAAGCAGCCAGAGAAAAAAGATTATCTGCTGAAGGACTGCACACCAAGAACAGCTATCTCCCTAGCAGCCATGAAAGCTTCTTACAGTGTATCCATCCATCAGGAGTGTGGCTTTCACCCTGAATCTTTCAGAAATGCAGAATCTTGAGGCCCACTGGAACCATTGATTCAGAATCTCTTTCTTCCTTTCTTCTCTTCCTCCCTCTCTTCCTTTCTTTTTTGAGACAGAGTCTTTCTATGTTGCCATATTAGTCTGAAACTCATGAACTCAAGCAATTCTTTGTCTTACCCAACTGCTGGGACCATAGGCATGTACCACTGCACTCAACTGGAATGTATACTTTAACAAGGTCAATGCATTAATGCATTTATGTATGTATACATGTATTGGAAATTGAACCCAGGGTCTTAACATCCCCAGGCTTTTTTTTTTTTTTTCTTGAGACAGGGTTTCCCTAAATTGCTAAGTTGTCCAGGCTGGACTTGAACTTGCAGTTCTCTTGCCTCAGCCTCCAGAGTGCTGGGGTGACAGATGGACACCACCACAATTAGTTTAATGTTACTTTAAAGCAAAGTAATAATTTTAGAATTGCTTTATAGTCTGAAGAGACATTTATCCAAACAAGACTAATGGTCAAAAGCACATGAAAAGATAAAACTTTGTGGGGGGAGGGCGTAATTTGGGGACGAGGTGCTAGCAGTGGATCCCCAAGCCTCAGATTGCTGTTCACACACTCTAGCACTAAGCTATATCCCAGTCCACATGTAATTTTGCATCATGTGCCTGTCTTAGTCTTTTCCTTCTGTTACAAAATACCACAGACTAGAGAGGTTATAAACAGTAGCAAGTTATTTTCTCAGTTTTGGAGGCTGGGAAGCCCACTGGCAGGCTCTGTGTCTGGTGAGAGCTTGTTCTATCAGTAATGATTTTTCATGGCAATGTCAGGTGGCAGGAGGGGTGGGCGTGGTGGCGCACACATGTAATTCCAGCACTTGGGAGGCTGAGGCAGGAGGATCATTGCAAGTTCAAGATCATCCTGGGCTACGAAGCGAGCTCAAGGCCAGTCTGAACTGCATAGCGAGACCCTGTCTCAAAAAGACGAAGAAAAGAAAAAAGAAAAAGAAAACAATAATATTATTTGTTTTTAAAATGATGGGCTTGGACTTCTATTTCTGTCCCAGATGGAGTAACAAGAACCAAATTCTCCCTGTTGAAGAAATGAAAACATTAGATAAAGCAAATGAGGCTATGGTTCAGACATGGGCCGTTAAGCAATGAAAGCAGTGATAAGCTGGAACCCTAGGGCAGTTCCAGCTCACTGCCCTGGGAGAGCATCTGTGTGTGGGCACGGGATGCTGAGGGAGCTCAGGAGGTTCCTCATAGGTGCCTTGGGTCAGGATGGAGCTGGGAGTCCTGGATGCAGACAGCGCAAAGTGGCATGGCAGAAACCAAGTGGAGGGCTCTGCACAGGAAAGGACTGTCCACAGCCCGTGTGCCAGTATCCTCCTGCAGTGGGGAGAAACACACAGAAGGACCAGAAACAATCCAAGAGGCCACACAGGACTGAGAACACTGCCTGCTCCTGCCAGCCAGAACAAAAAGCCTGTGATTCAGGAGCATCAGATAGAGAACTCATGATCTCTAGTGGTGAGGAAAGGATCAGTCCTGTCTAACAAAGCTTAAAAACAAGACCATGCCTCCCAAAACACAGTTCAAAAACATTTATAAAACATGAAAATACAGCCAAGAGTGGTGCTGCACGCCTGCAATCCCAGCCCTTGGGAGGCTGAGACAAGAGGATTTTTGTAAGTTCAAGAACAGCCTGGGCTACAAAATAAGTTCAAGGACAGCCTGAACTGCATAGCGAGACTGTCTCAAAAAGACAAAAAAAAAAAAAAAAAAAAAAAAAAAAAAAAAAAAAAAAAAAAAAAAAAAAAAAAAAAAAAAAAGACATGAAAATATATGGCATGAAAAAGTAAAATCTAACACATGGCATATAACAAAAAACTGCCAGCCACACAAAAAGTGGGGGTGAGGGAGGCAAAATACACAACCTTTAACACACAGACCAGTCAGTCAATGAAAGTGCTGCAGATACAGACTCAGAAGACAAGGACACGGAGTTGTTAAACTGCCTGTTCCAGAAATTTTCCAGAAACTTAGGAAAGAGCGAACAGGTTAAGTAGAAACATGAAAAAGAAAGAAGGAAAGAAAGAAATGAAGGAAGAAAGAAGAAAGAAAGAAAAAGTAAAAGAAAACCAAGTTTGTCTTTTAAAGGTGAAATTCACAATGCCTGAGAAGGCAAATACACTGGATGTATTAACAGCAGATGAGATACTGCAGAAGAAAAGAGTAATAAAATTGAAGAAATAGCACAGGAAACTATCAGAAATGAAACATAAAGAAAAAATTTTTTTAATTTTTATTTTTTTGAGCAAATGATTTTTAAAAGATGAAAAGAGTAAAAAGACCCCTGGGGCGACTCCAAGCCCCCGAATGTGCTCAAATGGGCTCTGAAAGGGTGGAAAGGCATGAAAAGTATCTGAGAAATAGTGGCTAAAATGTTCCCAAATTAGATAAAAACTATAAACTATAAACTTCCATGTCCACAAACCTCAGTAAACTTCATGCACAAGAACATGGTAAAACTACACCAAGACAACCTTATTCGAGTTGCTTTTTTTTTTTTTTTTGGTACCAGGAATTGAACTCAGGACCTTGTACTTGCCAGGCAGGTGCTTGTGCCACTGAGCTATATCCCTGGCCTAGAAGTTGCTTTAAAGTGAGAATAAAAAGAAAATTTTAGCCAGGTATGGTGGTACACACCTGTACTTGGAAAAGTGAAGCAGGAAGATCCCAAGTTTGAGACCAACCTGGGCAACTCAGTGAAACCTTGTCTCACAACCAGCTGGGGAAATAGCTCAATCATAGAGGCCTTGGGTTTGGCCCCCAGTATTGCTAGAAAATTGTTCCTTGATTGTGTCAGCTTGAGTAAGAAACACCCAGCTAACTGGGATCAGTATAGTTCTGGGTGTGACTGAAGGGATTTACGGAAGAGGGAAGACCCACTGTGGTGTGAGTGGGACGAGGCCATAGGCTTGCAGCCTGGATGGGGTAAGAGGAAGATGAAGAAGACTTGCTCAGAGGAGCTTCAGGCTTTCCTTTCATGATGGGTGCCATCTCCTGGCTTCCAGCACGGACTTTTCAGGCTTCTGGGGCAGACACCTCAACCTCCTGACATGGACTCACATGTGATGCTACGGTGAGCGCCAGGCCTCTGACCTTTGCCTGCATCCATCGGCTCTCCCGCCGGCAGAGAGCCCTTTTACACTCTTCTGTGTCTGACTCTGTAGGTGGCAATTTAGGCCTAGCTTGTGAATTTTAATATGTTTGTGTTTTATATTAAATCTATTTCTCTGGTGAGCGCTGACTGTTACAAAAATATACATACACGTGATTGACAACTACAGCAAGTGCTCAAGTTAAAACTTTATTACAGTAAGCAATACATTGCCGTTACTCACTCCCCTCCTCAAAATACTCTCCTTTGCTTCGGGCACGCTGATGCCGTTGTGCTGGCCACTTTCCAGGGCAGTTCCGGAAGTTCCCTTAGTGTCTGTTCCTGGCTACCTTGGTGTCCTGAATCGATTAAAATCGTACAGCAATTTCTGTCAAAAACGTGGACAGTGTGTCCTCATCTACCCTATTCGCTGGATCTGCTGCGAAGTGACTTCTGGCTCTTTCCCAAAGTCAAAATGGCCATGGGAGGGGGGGCCAGCCTGGGCAACTTAGTGAGACCCTATCTCAAAATAAAATTAAAAAGGCTAGGAGTATAGCTCAGTGATACACACTTGCCTAGCATTCGTGAGGTTCTGCATTCAGTACCCAGTACCCCCCCAACGACAAAAAAGCAAGACCCAACTGTATGCTGCCTATAAAAATCACAGTTTAACATACAGACACAAATAGATTAAAAATATAAGAGTGACAGCTGGAGGTGTGGCCCAGGGGCAGAGCACTTGCCTCATATGAGAGAGCACATTGTACTTCAATCCCCAGCACCACAAAATAAATACATAAATGTATACATACATACAAAAGGGCAGAAAAATATATTAGAGGCTAATACTAACCATAACAAAGCTGGAGGCCGGGAGTGCTGGTGCACACCTGTAATCCCAGCACTTGGGAGGCTGAGGCAGGAGGATCATTGTGAGTTTGAGACCAGGCTGGGCTACAAAATGAGCTCAAAGCCAGCCTGAACTGCATAGGGAGACCCTGTCTCAAAAAGGACAGGAAAAAATAAAAGAAAAAAGAAAGCTGGAGTGGCTACTCTAGTACCAGATAATGGAGATTTTATTTTAAAATTTTTTTGTTTTCAAATTTTATTTTAATTGACATATGATACAAAATTATACCTACTAATGCAGTAACATGATGTTTTTAAAAATGTGCACATTGTCTAATCAGGTTAAACATATATCTCCTCAAATGTTTTTCATTTCTTCATGACCAGAAAAAACAATCAAAGCCTGTTCTAACTTTCTGAGCTCTACAGTACACAGTCACTCTGTACTGTCACCCTATTGGAGCTTCTTGCTTCCATCTAAGTGCGATATACTACCTGCTACTCCGCTTTCCCATTGCACAGATATGGTTCCCACACCACGATTTAAAGGAAGGTTTAGGGGCTGGGTATATAGCTCAGTGGAATAAGCACCTGCCTAGCAAGCGCAGGGTCCTGAGTTCAATCCCCAGTACCGCCAAAGAAACAAAACAAAACAAAACAAAACAAAAAAACCTAAAGGAAGGTTTAATTTAGCTCACAGTCTTGGCCTGCAACTTAGTGACTTAATGAGACCCCATCTCACAAAAAAGGGGAGGGGGCTGGGGAGGTAGCTCTGTGCAAAGGCCCTGAGTTCAATGCAAACAAATCTATGGTGATGGTTGGTGGTTACTAGGGAGAAGGTTGTGTAGGAGGGCTGGAAGGAGGGATTTGAAAGAACTGGGAGCAGTTGGAGAGGGTAAATAGTGTGGTGGTGTGTGTCAAAACCTATTTAAGGGCCAGAGGGAGGCAGAAAAACCCGTGGCCTCGGACCTGTTATGTGAGGACCAGAGCAAGACTTCTCCAATGGGCCCTGGGCACATAAGGTGCAGGGACACAAACCATGAAGTCTGTGGGTGTGGAGACATTAGCCAGTGGGTTGCCTATGCCCTCCCTCCCTGGGATGGCATTTGGAAACAATGTCCTGATTCTGGTTTTGAGATTGATTTGAAAGTTACTATGCCCTAAGATGCTCAAACAGCTACCCAGGGATATGCCCAGAAGCCTCCTGGGGGTGGAGTGAGTAGTGTGGGGCTTCTGAGGACGTGAAGCTGCGAGGTCTTAGGAGAAATCACTGAGGGACTCTTCCCGAGAGGGCCGCCTACGACAGGCGGTACAGACTAGAGCCAGAGGACAGGGGACGGGTCTTAGGGGCGTTCTCCTCTCGGGAAGATCTTCATGGCCTTGGCGTTGCCAGCCTGAGTGTAAAAACTAGCCCTAGGTTGCAGCTTTATCCTGCTGCTGTGGTTTTTCTTCAGAATTGATGGGTGTTTATCAGAATGAATGACTCAAGGCTGTACCCGGAGACCCATAGATACAGGGTATGAGAATATCCACCACCGGGGAGCAATATTGCTAATGCAACACACATTTCTGAAACCTAATGAGACGTCCCAGTGCTGTTGAGAAAAGGGAGCAGGGACTGGTGTTTCTGGCTGCATCAGACCCACACTGAGGAGCAGGCAGTAAGGGAGGGGTCTTGCGGGGGCTATGACTGGGCATTTTTTTTTTTTTTGTACTAGGAATCAAACTCAGGACCTTGCACTTGCCAGGCAGGCACTGTGCCACTGAGCTACATGCTTGGCTGAGCATCTGTTTGTGGAGGGTATTCCTACTATACAAATGATAGTGCCTTATTTATACTCAGATTTTCTGTGGGCTTTTTTATTAGTGTGTGCAAGAATAATGTTTATATTCATTGTGTGAGGAATTACACATGTGTGTAAGACATCTCAATTTTTTGGTTTGTTTTTTGCTATGTTGCTTTTTGTTTGTTTTTCAAGACTGGCCTTGAACTCATGGAAATCCTCCTGCCTCAGCCCCCTGAGTGCTGGGATAACAGGTGTGTGCCACCACGCCCGGCTCTCAGTTCCCTTTACACCACCTTTCCTCCCACCAGCCTGCATTTTCCCCCCAACCTCTGTCAGCCCTCCCTCCGTCTCTTTCTTCCCTGTTATCTATCTTTTATTTTGCTCTTTATATTTTGGGTTTCTCATATAAGAGAAACTTTTTTTTTGAGGTAGAGTCTCACTATGTAGGTCAGGTTGACCTTGAACTCACTATGTAGACCAGACTGACCTCAGACTCACAGCAATCCTCCTGCCTCAGCCTTCCAAGTGCTGAGATTACAGGTGCGCACCACCATACCCAGCTCACCTTTTGTATTTATAATTGCATTGATTTGGGTCTTTTCTTCCCTTTTTCTTTTAAATAATTGGCTAGGTGCTCTTCTATTTGTTCTTTCAAAGACCAGCTCTTCAGTTCTCTGATCCTTTGTATATTTTATTCTCAATTTGGTTAATTTCTGCTCTGATCTGTATAATTTCCTTCCTTTTTTTTAGCTCTGAATTTGGACTGTTCTTGTTTTTCTAGGACCTTGAGGGGCATCACTGTTATTTATTTGGGCTCCTTCTGCTTTTCATGATTTTTCCCCCATCCCCCTATTCCCTGTTATCCCCTCCTCCCCTCCCCATTTACAAAAGCATTGTTTCCATTTTTTCCTGCTTTCTCTCTCTTTTTTTTACTTTTCCTGCCCCCGCTCCCCTCCTTGTTTCCCTCCTCATATGAACGGTTTCCTCCTATTTTACAGCACCTATTATTCATTTTGGCCTTATTTACACTTTTGCTAGGCAGACGCTTATTCCACTGAGCTATATCCCCAGCCCCCCCTTATTTACACTTTTGGTTTCTGTTGGGTTAATAATTTCCCTTAGTTATTGTGGACTGATCAGCTCTGCAATCTCCCAAAAAAGCGTACAGTGAAGGCTAAATAACAAGAGGTGAATGGAATGATTCTGGGGCTCCAGGAGGATCAGAACCCTCTCACAGAATTCGAGATGCTCTCAGGGCTAAGACCACAACCTTCTCTGGGAGGCCCATATCTATTTGGTTATCAGAAAAAGGGAGGGGAGTCCTCAAGAAGGGCAGAACCATTCACCGACTTCTCCAAGTAAGGCTTTAAGTTACTCCACCCAGGAGTGAGACGCCTGAGGCTATAGTCTTTATCTAGTTGAGAAGGGATCCAGGTGTCCTTGGCTGTGATCTTGTCTTATCCTTTGAGGTTTTCTGGCTTCATCTGCCATTACAGGTTTTAGTAGGGATTAGTGACTCACAGAGGTTCACCTCCCATCTGCAGACAAGGAGCCTAGGCCTTGGACACACTTACAAGTAAATATGAAAAGCCAACTGGTTAATTTAAGTCCCGCTCAGGTCTACTTTGTAGTGGTCTCCATTAGGTTTCTCACACCAGAGAAACAATGTGGCATTTACACATGTGTGTCTGATTTATTTCACTTAAAAATATGATCTCAAAGTGCATCCATTAGCTGGGTGTGGTGGCACACGTCTGTAATCTCAGCACTCAGGAGGTTGAGGCAGGAGAATTGTCGCGAGTTCAAGACCAGCCTGAACTGCAAAGCAAGACCCTGTCTCAAGAAGACAAAAAAAAATCAAGGTGCATCCATTTACCTAGAAATATCTCATGATTATCCTTTTTTTTTTTTTTTTTTTTTGTCTTTTTGAGACACTATGCAGTTCAGGCTGAACTTGAACTCACTTTGTAGCCCAGGCTAGCCTGGAATTTGCAGTGATCCTCCTGCTTCAGCCTCCCAAGTGCTGGGATTACAGGTCTGTGCCTCCGTTCCTAGCATGATTATCCTTATTTATGGCAGAATAGTACTCCATTGTATAAAAAAAAACACATTCTCTATATCCAGATGTTTGCTTACCGGTTGATGGGAATTTGGGTAGTTTCCAGTATTTTTTTTTTTCTTTTTTTTTTGGCAGTACTGGGGATCAAACTCAGGACCCTGCGCTTGCTAGGCAGGCGCTTATTCCACTGAGCTATATCCCCAGCCCCAGTTTCCAGTATTTGGCTATTACAAACTGCTGCTATAAATGTGGGTGTGCATATAGCACTGTAGTGTGATGCTTTTAATTCTTTCGGGAAGATACTAAGAATGGAACCTCTAGTCCTAGTTCTTTGAGGAATCTCACACTGATTTCCACAGTGGTTGCACCACTCTCATACTTCTCAACAGTGGAGAAGTGTTCCTTATCCCCTACAGCCCTGCCAGCATTTGTTATTGGTTGATTTCTTGATAATAGCCATTTTTTTTCTGGAGTGAGATAGAATCTCAGTGTTGTTTTCAATTTGCAGCTCTTGAATGACAAGCATTTTTTCATACATCTGCTGTTTCTATTTCTTCTTCTAAGAAATGTCTATTCATTTCTGATGCTCATCTTTGAATTGGGTCTTTAAATTTGGGGCGTCTGATTTTTTTTTTGAGTAATTTATATATTCTAGATAGTAGTCTTTTGTCTGAGCAACAGCTAGCAAATTTTTTTTGCACACTGTGCGGTGTCTTTTCACTGTGTTGGTGGTTTGTCTTGCTGTGTAAAAACTTTTTAATAAGTTGTTGATTCTTTGTGATAGTTCCTTTGTGATCAGCGTTTTGTCCATAAAGTCTTTGCCTACACCAATGTCTTCAAGAGTTCTACTTATTCTCTCTTCCAACAGACTTAGTGTTTCTATTTTCATATTTGGATTTTTGATCGATTTTGACTTTAGTTTAGTGTCTGGTGAAATATATAGGTCTAATTTTAATCTTTGGCATGTGGAGAGCCGGCACTGTTTTTTAAAGCGACTGTCTTTCTTCCAGTGAAGGTATTCGGCATCTTTGTCAAAGAAAAGGTGGCTGAGTGTGTCTGTACTTGTTTCTACATCTTCTAATTTGTCCCATTGATCCTCAGGTCTTTTTTTTTTTTTGCCACAATGATACTGTTGTTGTTGTTGTTTTAATCACAGTAGCTTTGTAGTATAATTTCAAGTCTGAGATAAAGATGACCCCTGCCTTGCCTTTGTTTCTCAGAATTACCTCTGCTATTCTAGGTCTCTTCTGGTTCCAAATGAATTTTAGGATTGTTTTCTCTAATTCTCTGAGATGTGCTGTTGGAATTTTGATCAGAATTTCATTAAATCTGTATCACACTTTTGGAAGGATGGCCCTTTTCACCATATTGGTTCTTCCAATATCTTTCCATTTTCCGATATTCTCTTCAATTTCCTTTTCCAGAGTACTCTAGCTTAATTTATTTAGTTTTTCTTTTTGAGTCAGGGTCTCGCTATGCAGTTCAGGCTGGCCTTGAGCTCACTTTGTAGCCCAGGCTGGTCTTGAACTCGCAACGATCCTCCTGCCTCAGCCTCCTAAGTGCTGGGATTACAAGTGTGTGCCACCACGCCCGGCTGTAGCTTTAAATATAGAGGTCTTTTACTTTCTTTGTTAGATTTATTCCTAGGTATGTATTTTTTTTTGGATGCTATTGTGAAAGTTGTTGTTTCTCTAATTTCCCTCTTGGTGAGTTTGTTATTCATGCACAGGAAGGCTATTGGTTTTTGAGTGTTGACTTTGTCTCCAGCCATGCTACTGAATTTAGTTATTAAATCTAGAAGTCTTTTGGTGGAGTTTTTGGGGTCTTCTATGTAGAGTATCATGTCACCCACGAATAATGATAATTGAACTTCTTCCTTTCCTATCATTATTCCATTCATTTCTTTCTCTTGTCTAATTGCTCTGGCTCATGTTTCCAGGCTATATTGAATAAGAGTGGTGTCTTGGTTACTTTTCTCTTGTTGCTGAGACAAAATACCCAGAGTCCAAAATGAAGGAAGGAAAGGTTTATTTAGCTTACAGTTTGTGGAGGTTTCAGTCCATACTTGGCTGGTTCTGAGGCAGAGTGGCACATGGCAGAGGGCAAATTGTTCAGGGCAGCAGAGCACAGCAGGAACAACCAGCAAAAGGGAGGAATGGCTGCAGGAATCAAGCAGGCAGCCTCTTTCTCTCCCTTGCATTATAAACTATTCCCCCTAGGGTATAGCTGTCAGACCCATAATCCCAGCAAACTATCTGCCCTAGGGCAGGTATAGGTCTCACACCCATAGTCCCAGCATTGGATCATGGATCAGTCATAAACTCTAAAAGCCACCAAATAACTGCATGAGGATTTGGGGGGAAATATGGACACAAACCATAACAAGTGGTGACAGTGGACACCCTTCTGTTGGTCCTTGTCTTGTTCCAAAAGCTTTCAGTTTTTGCCCATTCAGTGTGATGCTGGCTGTTGATTTGTCCTAGGTCTTTCTCGGGTTGAGATAAAGACCATCCATTCCAATTTTCTGTAGGCTTTTTGTCATGAATGGGTGTCTGACTTTGTCAAATGCTTTTCCTGCATCTATTGAGATGATCATGTGGTTTTTATCTTTGGCTCTGTTGATACGGTGTATTTCATTTATGGATTTGTATATGTTGAGCCATCTCTGCATCCCTGGGATGAATCCTATTTGGTCATGCTGTATAATGTTTTCAATGATTTGCTGAATTCTGTTTGCTAGTATCTTATTGAGGATTTTTGCATATATGTTCACTAGGGCTTCAAGAGGATCAGTGGGGTATTGAGATCACTTAGTACAATAGTACTGGTGCTTATTAGATTGACCTGTAGGCTGGGCATGGTGGCTCATGCTTATAATTCCAGGACTTGGGGAGGCTGAGGTGGGAGGATTGTTGTGAGTTTGAGACCAGCCTAGGCTACAAAGTGAGTTCAAGGCCAGCCTGAACTGCATAGCAAGACCCTGTCATAAAAAGACAAAAAACAAAACAAAACAAAACAAAAAAAGAGATTGGCCTATAGATCTTTTTCTTAGTTGGGTCCTTTTCTGGTTTTGGTATCAGGGTAATGCTAGCTTCCAGAAATGAATTTGGGAGTATTGCTTCCCTTTCCACTTTTTTTTTTAATTTTAAAGATAAAAGAATGAAAACACATTAACAGATATAGACATTTACAAAATAACACAAACACAATACAAGTAATACATATTTTCAGACAAAGTGATAGGAAATTAACAATGCTAGTTGTATTACATATTGATATGTTCAAATTGGTTACTCAGGTAAACAAATATAGGCATGTAAGATTGATCAAACAATTAAACATTAACTGTTCCCTTCAACTTCATTAAAGAATTTGAGAAGTAGTGGTATTAGGTCTTCTCTAAATTTCTTTTTTTCCTTTTTTTTTTTTTTTCTTTTTGAGACAGGGTCTTGCTATGCAGTTCAGGCTGGGCTTGAGCTCACTTTGTAGCCCAGGCTGATCTCAAACTTGCAACAATCCTCCTGCCTCAGCCTCCCAAGTGCTGGGATTGCAGGCATGAGCCATCATGTCCAGTTTTCTTCTTAATTTCATCTGTGACCTATTGGTTATTCAGCAGGGTCTTACTTAATTTCTATATGTTTGTGAAGTTCTTGTGGTTTCTTTTGCCATTGATTTCCAATTTCATTGCACTGTGGTCTGATAATATGCATGAGATAATTTCAATTGCTTTACATTTTCTTAAGCATGTTCTACAGCTAGTATGTGGTCTATTTTGGAGGATGTCCTGTGTGCAGCTGAGAAGAATATGTATTCTGATGTGGAGTGGAAGGTTCTTTAGACATCTACTAAGTCTATTTGCTCAAAAGTTTGGTTCAGTTGTTGATTTTTTTTGTCTAACTGATCTATTTATGACAGTGGGGTATTGAGATCCCCCAGTACAATAGTACTGGTGCTTATTTAATTGTTTATGTTCATTAATATCTGTTTTATATAGGTGGGTGCACTCCTATTCATTGCATATATAGTTATGATTCTTATCTCTTCCTCTTGGATTGTTCCCTTTGTAAGGATGTAGTGACCTTCTTTATCTCTTTTAATCAGGCTTACCTTGAAATTCACTTTGTCTGCAATATAATAGCTACCCCTACTTTTTTCTGGGTTCCTGTTACATGGAGTATTACTTTCCATCCTTTGACTTTCAGTCTATGATTTTCTTGTTGAGTTAAATGTGTTTCTTGTATGCAGCATGTTGTTGGATCTTTCTCCTTGAGCCATTCTGCCAGTCTGTTTCTTTTGACTGGTGAATTGAGACCATTAATATTGATGGTTATGACTGATACATATTGACTTATCCTTGTCATGTTATTTTCCTGTTGTTGGCTCACCCACCCCCGTTTAATTGTTGGCCTTGCCTGGAAGATTTATTCTGTTGGGGTTCGTGGAGTGGTAGTCCTGTTATCTCTTTCTAGAATGTCCTTTACAATATATTGGAGTGCTGGTTTGGCACTCATGACTCACTCTATGTTTCTGATGTGGGCATTCGTAGCTGTAAATCAAGATTGCTCTCATTGTGTCTGGTATGTTCTGGTATTTTGGATTCTAAGAGCTGTCTAATTTCTTTTGTGACCCATGGATTATCCATGAGGGTATTGTTTAATTTCCATGTAAATTTCTGTGGTTGCTTTTGCATTGCTTTCTGGTTTCATCACACTATAATGTGATAATATATACGGGACAATTTTGATTCTGGCATGCTGTAGCCAGGTGTGGTGGCACACATGTGTAATCTCAGCACTTGGGAGGCTGAGGCAGGAAGATTGTTGTGTGCTCAAGGCCAGCCAGGACTATATAATGAGCTCCTGTCTCGGTAAACAAACAAACCTATGCTTTGTGGTCTACTTTGGAGAAAGTCCCCTGTGAGGTTGAAAAGAATGCATAGTCTGCTATTGTTAGATGGAATTCTGTAGGTATCTACTAGCTCCATTTGTTTGAAAGTTTGGTTCCACTCTTTGTTTTTGTTTTGTCTAGTTGATCTATCTATTTGTGACAGTAAGGTATTGAGAGCTCCCACTATAATCGTGTTGGTGTTTATTTGATTTTTTTATGTTCAATAGTATTTGAAGTTGGGTGTGCCAACATTTGATGCATATAATATTTGGAATTGTTAGCTCTTCTGTTGAATTGTTCTCTTGACTAATATATAGTGACCTTCTTTGCTTCCTCTGATTAGTTTTGGCTTAAAGTTCACTTTGTCTGAAAATAGGATAGCTACTCCTTTTTTCCCCAATGCATATATTTGTTTGTTTGTTTTTGTCTTTTTGAGACAGGGTCTTTCTATGCAGTTCAAGTCAGCCTTTAGCTCACTTTGTAGCTCAGGCTGGTCTCAAAATCATGCTGATCCTCCCACCTCAGACTCCTGAGTGCTGGGATTACAGGCATGCGTCACCACGTCCGGCCTCCCATTGCCTGTAATATTAATTTCCATCCTTTGATTTTTAATCCATGTATTTACTTTTTGGATGAAATTTTCTTTCTCTCTCTCTCTCTCTTTCCTTCTTTTGTCTTTTTGAGACAGAGTTTCGCTATGCAGTTCAGGCTGGACTTGAGCTCACTTTGTAGCAGCTGAGGCTGGCCTCAAACTCACAACAGTCCTCCTGGCTCAGCCTCCCAAGTGCTGGGATTACAGGCATGCACCACTATGCCCAGTTTATATTAGATTTTTTTAAGCATTGTTATGTTCATTGTCTGTTTGGAGGATATCCTTGAAAATTTTTTGCAGTGCTGGTTTTGGTGGTCATGAATCTTTTTAGGTGCTCTTTGCCATGAAATACCTTATTTCTCCATCAATTTTGAAAGAAAGTGTTGCAGGATATATGTCTTGGGTGGAAGTTTTTAATCTTTTGGGGCTTGAAATGCTTCACTCCAAGATCTCCTTGTCTTTAAACTTTTTGTTGACGAGTCTGCTATAATTCTAATGAGTTTACCTTTATAAATGATTTGTTGCTTTTCTCTAACAGCTTTTATTTTATTTTACTCTGGTACCCGGGAATCAAACTCGGGACCTTGTACTTTCCAGGCAGGCACTTATGCCACTGAGCTGTATCCCCAGCCCTCTAACAGCTTTTAGTTTTCTGTCCCTGTGTTGGACTTCTGGATATTTTGAATATGATGTGATGTGGAGAGGTTCTCTTTTGATCATGGCTATTTGGGGTTCTATATGCATCACTTATCTGTATTCTGTCTCAGTATTTGGAAATTTTATGCTATTATTTCTGTTAACAATTTTTTTGTGTCCTTTGTGCTGTCTTCTGGCTTTTCACTTATTCCTATGAATCTTATGTTAGTCTTCTTTGCATCATCTAGCAGCTGTTGAATCCATTCTTCATGATCTCTTATTGTTTTCTTTTTCATATTCTCTTATTGTTTTAAGATATCTCTGAGTAATTGGTCTTTGAAGGCATTCCTATCTTCCAGTTCTGATATTTTGTTCTTACACTGGTCACTTCTGCTGCCCATACTTTTAATATAATTTTTAATAACCAGGATTTGTGTTTGGAACCTTTTTGTGGACTCTAGCTCTAGGCAAAACTGGCTGTTTATGTTTTGCATCCTTTTGTTTAGCTCAGCTAGCTTTTGATTAGTGTCTTGAGCAAGTTCCCTGGTTGTTTTGTTTATTATCTTCGTTATCTGTTTGGTTATATTCTCTGTGAGCCTGCCCTCATTTGTCTGTTTTTTTAATCTCCTCTGTTATCTTTCCAAGTAATTCAGCTCTGTGGCTTTTTCTTTCCTTCCCTTCAATGCTCTATGAATTGACTTTGGGGTAGTTGGGAATTTTGAGAGGCATTTAGTTGCCCTGTCTTGTCGTGTTTCCATTGTTTCTTGTTTGCTTAGTTTGTTTTGTGCTAAGGTTTGCAAGTTGATTATAGTGGAAGACTGCTGCTAGAATGGAAATATATTTGTTTAATCTACTTTTTGGTGATGTACTCAGGGCATGGCTAACTGTAATCCTTTGCCTCTGTCCTGGGATCGAGTCATTTCTGTTAATATGAGAGGGGGGCTATGGTATGATTGGCCCAGTATCCAGTTCTCTGGGAATGGACTATGGTATTGTTAATATCACAAAGGTAACCTGGGTATAGCCTACAGGGAACAGCCATTAATGGAAATAACTGAAGCTGAGTGTGGTGGTGCATACCTGTAATCCCAGCACTCAGGAGGCTGAGACAGGAGGATTGTTGTGAGTTTGAGACCAGCCTG
>PVLD010004701.1:117500-121893 GCA_004027595.1 Dinomys branickii | reverse complement strand
TACTATCTTATCTATAATTTGGTATTTCCTTTAATGTTTTTGTGTTAACTAATGTGAAGATAACTATGTAATACAACATCCAGTTCTAATTCCCTACTATATTCTGTATAACTTTGTATTTTCTGTATTGTTTATGGCTTTTCTGGTTCATATGTCTCCATTCTTTTGTCTTTAAAATAAAATTAAAAAAAAAAAACAATACTCAGAAATAATTTTAACCAAGGAGACAAAAGATCTCTACACTGAAAACTATAAAACATTGATGAAAGAAATTGAGGAAGAGACAAAAATGAAAAAATCCCCCATATTCATGTATTGGTTGAATAAATAGTATTACAATGTCTATACTACCCAAAGTAACCTACAAATTCAATGCAATCTTTATAAAAATACCAATGACATTCTTCACGGAAATAGAAAGAAATCTAAAAAATTGGGGAATCAAAAAGATCTCACATAGCCAAAGCTCTCTTGAGGAAAAAAAAAAATAGTATGATGTTATCTGATTTCAAAATATACTACAAAGCTATAGTAACCAAAACAGCATAGTACTGGCATAAAACAGACACATTCATGAATGGACTAGATTAGAGCATCCAGAAATAAATACACACATTTATGGCCATGTAATTTTTGAGAAAGATGCTAATAACCCACAGTGTGGAAATGACAGTGTCTCCAATAAATGGTGCTTGGAAAACTGGGTATCAACAGGAAGAGGAATAAAATTATAACCTGATTTCTTAAAATATACACCAATAACTCAAAATGCATTAAGGATTTAAATGCAAGGTCCAAAGCTAGGCAACTACTATGGAGCATAGCAGACAAGCTCAGGGAATGATTTTTGAATATATTGTAACCTCAAAAATCAAAGGCAACAAAAGCAAAATTAGACAACTAGAGTTACATCAAGCTAAAAATACTTCTGCACCGCAAAGAAAACAACAGAATAAATAAGCAACCTATACAGCGGGAGAAAACATTTACAAACTATACTTCTGACAAGGGGCTAATATCCAACATATATAAGAAACTCAACAACACCAGTACCAAAAAATCTGATCAGAAAATGGATAAGAGTTCTTCTTTTTAAAGGAAGATGAACAAGTGATCCAAAGGACTAGGAAACAAATCTTCACTATCACTAATTGTCAGGGAAATGCAAATCAAAACCACAATGAAATCATTTCACTCTAGTTGGATTGGTTATTTTGAAAAAGACAAAATGTCAGTGTGGGCAAGGATGTAAAGAAGAGGGAGATTCACGCACTCTTGATGGAGATTTCTATAAGTGCACACACTATGCAAAGTGTTATGTAAGTCCTCAAAAGATTAAAACAAGAACTGCCATACTGTCTATCAATCCTATTGCTGGATATATCCAGAGGAAACGCAGGTATAGCTAGAGGAAATGTACGTTGAAGAGATATTTGCATTCTCATGTTCACTGTGGTACTACACACAAAGCAAAAAGAAAAAAAAATCTAAGTGCACCCGTTCTTTACCAAAATGCTTATGGACCATTCAGATTCATTCCTCATAGACAGCTAAATGCCTTTAATTCCACTTTTTATGACACTCAGTGTAACAATGCATATATAAAACAGTGATGTACATACCATGCAGTACCAGGTAAGAGTAGGCTAATTGAAATGATTGATTTCCAGTGGAGATGTAAGTGAATATATTGTTCTATTCTGAGAAAGAACTGAGGAGCATTTGGTGAATCTGTCTCAAGGAAAACACAAGAAACTTAAGATGTGTAGAAAACAAGACATCAAAGAAAAAGCTGACCTTCAGGACAGACTTAGCAAAAGATACTGTAGAGAATTCAATTGAATAATTGTCTGTTACAGAATAAAGTAAAATAGAAAGGAAAGGGTTTAAGAAGTTTCATAAAATGTGTATTTGTGAAATGAGTAAAAGTATTGTAGCATTGTGAATTACACTTCTTATGGTAGTTTTAAAAATATTGGTTATTTGCCTTTGAAATTGTGTTTTGAAAATTCTGATTTGCCAGATTTCTTATAGGCAAAGTCAATGACTCAATGAAGCAATCTTTGATATATTCCACCAAAAAGAGAATGTTGAAACTTAAACAGGCACTAGAGCCTCTCAGTACATCCCCCTCACCTCACAGATGAAGAAAATGAAACCTGAAAAATTGAGAGTCATTGCCCCGAGGGAATCTGGTCTCCTTCTCCAGCACTTTATCATGTGGCTTCTCTACAGTGGTCTTTAGTGAAACTGAACATAAGCTCAAAGAAAACTCAAAAAAGGACATATAGACTATAATATAAACCAGGGCACCAACATAAAGTCCATCCATTCCCTTTGAGACATTAATATATGGAGATCTAAACATTAGTCACCTTTGTCTTTTCCTGAGGAAGCTTCCAGATCAAATAACCCTGCATACATATGAGTGGGATTGAGTCAGAGCAAATGTACTAGACTGATAATCCACTTTGGTGTATGCATGAATACACATGTGAATAATTTTAACTGTTTCTAACTCGGATCTACAACTTATTTTCTAAAATGGTCAGTTGGGAATTTCTAGTTTAGCTCAGAATATGAAATGTAGGGTTGATAGCATGACTTCAGAACAGTCAAGCCACCAGGAAAGTGCTGTAAGAACTTAGTAGCAGCCAAAGTCAAAATAAGTGTATTTGATCCACTTTCTGATTTTCTTTCGGTCCCACAAGTTCAATAGAGTATAGGAGGCCACCTGGTGGTGAAATGAGCCAATTAACTATTTAGTGTTACTGAGAAGCAAACAGGGAATTTGGGTTGCTACAAAAGGAAAATTAGAACCCTGGGCAAAGTAATGCTATTCAACAAGTATTACTGCAATACAGTGAACAGAAGATTGAGCCAGAAAAAATTCAAATCTGAAGAATAATGTGTATTCCTAAAGTACTGCTATATAATTACTATTCATGGGATTAGCAGACTTTCTGCATAGTGCCAACAGATAAACGGCTTAGGTATGCTGGCCATGAATATGAGCATTGCTCAAACTACTCGAGCCTGCTGTACAAGCAGCCATAATTACATAGATGAATATGTGGCTGTCTTCTAATAAAGCTTTATTTGAAAACTAGGCTGTGGGCTGGGTTTGACCTGCAAGCCATAGTTTGTCAATTACTGACTCCGTATTATGTATTAAGCACATGCTATTCATCAAGCATCAGGATAATCCCTGGCACATATTACCTCACTGAACATTAGCTATTTTTCATGGTATTTGTATCCCGATTTCCTTGGTTTGCAAACTGAAGCTTAAAATGCTTTTAAAAAATTGTGAAGAAAGCACCAAGATCCTTTGACTTAGAAATGCCTTGTGTAGCTTCACATTCACTTTTTTCTCTCTGAGAGTGGACACTTGTTTCTGACCCCTCTGCCCATTTATCCTGCAGAAGCTGTTTTCAGTTTCTTTCAGTGGTGACTTTGCTCCTGTTTCACTACCTTAAATGTTCGTCTCTTACCACCTCTTTTTCTACCACTTCTTTTATGTTTAAAAACTTTGTGTCATTTTCTTAACAACAGATGTAAGCAGCCATGATAAAGAGGCAAAAACAATGTATTAAAGTAGATAGTCACATCTACAACAATAAGCCAAGGAAACTGTCATATTGTGCATGCTCCAAATAGAAACTGGGCCAAAAACACGAAGCTCACTCTTACACAATGTATTATGCATCCACTGGGAGAAAAAGCAGTTCTGTTCCTAAGTGAGAAAAAGATGTTGGGGGGATTCATCCTTATGTCATTTTCTTGTTCTTTTTAAACTTTTTTGAGGTATATATTGTCAGTGGAGCTACTGCAGACAGGCCACATTCTTCTTCTAAACCATCCGTGAACATTTTTATTAACCACTAATAAGAGAGAGCTGAAAAATCTGGTGGCGAAATCCATGGAGCTTGTTAAAGCTCTTCAAATATATGGATTTACCAGGAGTCTCTCAATATTAGCATATTTTCTCCTATAAAAGAAAAAGGAAGTAATTTCAGATGGAGTATAGACAAAAATGAAATAAATGATTTGAAATGTTTTTGAACTTGAAAAGAAAACTGCCAAAGCTGGAGAAAGAACTAGAAAACGGGGGAGGTTTAATTACAAAGCATGGATTCTGGTTGATTTGACAATGAAATATAACAAAAGAGGGGATTTACACTAAGTATCAGAAGAGTTTTAGGGCAAGGAGAGTTGTTAAACATCTTAATGGGAGGCTGTGAAATTCCCTCTGGAAAGATCTTTAATGGAGGACAAATTCTGTTCTATCTGGAATGGATAAAAAACAATCCTTGAAAGAGGAAATGAAATGAAGGTGCTTTTGAGGTCACTTGCAGTCCTGAAACTCCACTGAAATTCTCACTTTCTGTGG